>VBVR01000957.1:0-37232 GCA_011638315.1 Tetramorium parvispinum | reverse complement strand
AAGGCTGCTAAGTGAAAAGAGTAAAAGAAACGAACGAATATCGTCCAGGCACACGTTACTTCATATGGAAAAAAGCAATATCAAGTAATAATTTAAAACGGCGAAGCGCAGCGTAGCAGATCGCACGCGCGAATCCTTTGTGATTAATTGTTATCGCCTATATCGCGGGTGAAATAAGTAAATGAGGATTACAACGCACTACGCGGGCGTGTGTATAATCCATTATGAAGTTTACGCGAAACTTTTCCGCGTTTCTGCCTAATTGCGCGGCAATAATTGCCCACGCACGGACATCACCGTCGAACTACGCGAATTACTACACACTCGTTCAAGCTCAAACCTTCAAAACCTACCAAACGTTCAAACGCGGTAAGGATACACACGGCTCTTCTCTACGAGCGAATATGTTATAATTAATATATAAAAAATTATACACACTATTTTTCACACACAATCATGATTTCACGCCGTCAGCATCTAAGATACCGATCCGGTAGAATTCTCTAAAATTGGAGATTCTTATGGCACGGTTTCGTAAAAAAAGAAAATCTGCGGTAACACAGGATATATTATATAAATGTACACGCATTTGCTACGATAGATAAACGCATATACATTACGTATATATAACACATTCGTACGCGCGCGTTTATACGGCCAGTACACGAACACATTGAACACGCAAACGTTAGCATCACACGGCTAAGATGTCAGAATTCCACTTTTCACGGACTTTTGTCGATATCGATCCCCCTCATCATTTTTTACGCACATTCTGTTCCTCGACTAACAAAAAAAATACGTTTCCTAGTATGGCTAGTTTAGTGTGTTTTCGCTGCGCGACACAAAATTACGCGTTTGATTTTGGTTTCCTCGAACGCGAGAGCCACCGGCCAAGGCAAATTGCAAAAGAATGTGATTAGATCTCCCGCGATGTGAATGACTCGAAAATATCGAACAAAAACTCCAAAATTTATATGTTAATAAGCAATTATGAAATGAATATTCGGATACAACAATATAAACGGTTCTTCAGATTATGTGCTTCGTTTTCGATATACACATATTTGATCTTGCCTGTCCATTTAAGAATTTTTCTACATTCGCAGATAACTCGTCAAAATTCAAGTACGCACATTCCAGTTCTTTGTTGAAAAAATCATCCTTAAAACGATAGGCCGGGTAAATTAACAACCTAAGTAGATTCAGTGCAATTTTTAATTCTATTTTTATCGGAAATTGTTGTAGTAACTCCCTTCAGGGAGTAAAATTAACGGATTGATGTACATTCATAAATTTACTTTTGATAGTGAAAGAGAAAGTTTTATCAAAACTTGTTCTGAAAGAGCGACGAAAAACCCCAAGTGGGCACTAAGTTTTATCGTTAAGGCTCACTCTCAAAGAGTAAAATTCTAAGATAAATTAACCACTTGAGAGCGAATTCGCTTCTTATCCACAGGACACGTGCAAAATGAAGCCACCCCGATATTTTCTATCGGCACTTAGATAGGTATCCCAAAAAGCAAATGAAAAAGAATGCTGTGAATGGTTGAATCGGTTGAGTCTCGAGTAGACAGATCCTTCGGTCAAGTGAAACTGAAGACTGTTTGGCGATCGCGTGTATCTAGTCCTAAGCCTAAATCACGGAGCTAAGTAGGGCGAAATTCCTATTGGAATTTAATAATTTTCCGCACGGGAAATTGGATTTGTTTATCTTTTTTTTTTTTCTGTTGAATTCTATTACGATTAGTATGTTACTGCGTTATTCCTGTCATTAATGGCAGTTATTAATGACATTGCGTTCGCCACTCACGAACTTCATCATATCACGACGCTCCTTTTCGTTACAACTCAATAGCGCTTGAATACAAAACTCATTCACTGCCGACTATAGTGCACTGTTGTCTTTGCTCTCGCGGGATCTGAATGGCCAGACAAGCGGGGAGCTTGCTCGTACAAATAAAAAGTGCGGCAGTGAATGCGTTAAGCTTCCTTATCAGGTTTTCGAAACGTGTCCCGGGGGACACTCGTCGTCCCTTCAATCAAGTTACTTGCGTTAAATAGAGGTTTGCTAAGTGACGCGACGTTCGATGTATTTAGCGACGCGACGGGCGACGACGGTGTCCAACTGGACACGCACACGAATATGATATATAATATAACCCCATATACAATATGTATATAAGCTATATATACACTCACAACGCATCATGCTACTCTAGATATATAACGATGTAATTACATTTGGCGTATGTTCATATGTGCCGTCACACGTAACCGACAATTGTTAATATATTCTTCCTGCGTGCAAAAGTGCGAACTTCAGTAAGGATTTGCTAACCGTCGAACTAATCAACGTCATACCTGGACTCCACCGAAATTATCATTACTATATAGTTATAATCTGTACGTTATATAATTCTTATCAATTTCTATCGATACGGGCGCAGCAGTGGCAATCGCGTAGGAAAAGGTTTGGCAGAAAGTGAATCTTTCGAAAATGTCTCTTCCGTTCAATTAGCGCTCATAGCATTACAGTTGTCGAATCGCGAACTCCCGATTCACTTTCTCAAAAGGTTCATTATTTGCTAAACGCGGTTTCTATAACTGCAAAACGTTATCAGTCCTTCAGTTAGTCCTTTGACCAGCCACAATATACGTCCGTATCTTTGATACACAGTTTCCGTTTTATACAATGTCTATATATATATATTTATCGCATAAGGGTATTGAATTATCTGCCGCAAGACTGTAATTCAATTAATGCAATTTAGAACGATCGTCTAATTATTTGAAACGCGCGCTCTCTCTCAGATCCAGGTTATATTGCATTACATAAATTAATATAACGCGATTTTAACTAAAGCAATCTTTCGTACTCTTTGTAATATCTCGACAGTCGTGCTATGTCAATGTCCGTTTAAACCAAAGAGATGTGAATGTCTTACGATCGCGTTTTGTTTATTTTCCTCGTTCATTGATGATTTGTTACGTCATCATTCTCGATAATAAAAATCTGCAAACTGTAGAATTAGGTAATAATGCATTTACTTCGAGTATAAAAACACAAAACCAGAAAGCTAGTTTTACATTCGTTAAAATTCACATATCAAATCTGTAACGTATAACACGGCATTTATCGTTGTAGCAAATTTATCGTTATAGATTATTCGGGAAAAATTTTTCGTTTTAATTTTCTGTATAGAGGAACAACCAATAAGCTTGTCATGTAGAGAAAATTACAATAATCGCGCTTATTATACTGTAAAATAACTCTCTTGAATTTTTCGTTACTTTTAAAATCATATTTATATCGTTTGGAAAATTTGCAATCGCAAACCGCAATGTATCACTCGATGTGCAATGATATTAAATCCTTCTCTTACGTTTTTTCGGAAAACGTAGAATGATTTCTAAAATGGCACTAGCAGCTTGTTTGCACTATATTATTCCTAAGCATCTGAATGATTTATATGTGTGTTATAGTGTGTATCGTTATTTCATAATGATAACGATGTGAATTGAGGGATTTCTTACTACATTTCTTACATTTTAGACCTTTCGAAAGATTAGATTCCGATTTATTTCAACAGGGACAAACTGTAGTAATTGGAGAAATTTTTATTACATTGTATATGTTAGGCTTGATGACGTCTTATTATCGATATGAGTAATGTAGCGAACGAGGAAAACCAAACGTTTGGGCATACTTTCTGTGATTGACAGCGAGAAAGGATCGCGATAGCGGTAGAGAGAGGAGCAACGGTGAACCGTGAAAAAGCTCGACGGAATGGCATAGCTTGCAATGAGGAAACTTGCAATATAACAAGCAATAACTAAACCCCTCTTAATTCCATGTATATTAAACGATTATGTGGATGCTTAAACGAGGATTTATTGAATTATAAACGAGCAAGCCAAGGGATAAGATGAAATACCAATTTTACATATTCTTACTAATCGTAAACGATTACAGTACATATAGCGACATACTAAATTATACAATTATGTATCGACTTAAAAGAAAAAGAATAAAAAATAGTATATATACATAACGATAGGGCGCCCGCGAGCGAGCGGGCGAGCGGGCGCGCAGACGCTAATCTAATCTACGTAAGTACGTAAAAGTTTCAATTTTACACTACCGATAATAATGACATAACGATAAGACTATATAAGATATATTGATGATTTATAATAATAATAACGTTGTACAGAATATTTATGAAAGACCCGCTAGTGGGGGGAGAGTCGAGGGTCCCCTTTTTTTGCGAACGTTAATTCGCGATCGCGACTGTTGCGTTGAGAAATCGACATATACCCGTTCACGTGCTCGAGTAAGATTCCGAAGTGTAAGTTAATCGTCGGGGGAACGTCGGCTCTCTGCCCAACAGCGGCCAGACTATAATGGATGTTTTGTAAAATAAAAACAAAACGACCGCGGGGAGCCGCCGAGGAGACGCGAATTCGAGGAAGCGAATCGATCGACTGATTCCCGGTCGATTCGGCAAAGAACCCCGGGTACGTCGAAGGAGAGATACACGAAATCGATCGATTGCGCTTATCAAACTCGAGCGATTTGAGATGAGATGAAACACTCTCGGTCCCGGGTTCATTCAGATAAAAAAAAGGGAAAAGCGAGAGATAGGAACAAAAGATAGAAAGTGAGAAATTATCCGCCACGAGGCGCGAGCGAGGGCTGATAATCTAATTAATTGTGTATGTATACAAACAAAAATAAATATAATATTGCGATTATAAATATTAAACTAATAAAGAATAACAATATATATTATACCCCTCTGTACATATAAATATATATTATATAATACGATGATTATTGCGATATATGATTTATTATAAATATATATACATAAATATAAATATAACTCACATGAATTCTCTCACATTATTATGTTTATTATTGTTTACTTATGATTATTGAAAATTATTATCATTGCGACGATATAACGAGGAATAATGACGAGGAAGATGATGATGATGATGATGGATGATGATGATGATGATGACGATTATGATTATTATTATTATTACGATAATATTATTAATATTTAAGAAAAGGTTCACAACGTGCCGTGTGTATGTGGGAATAAAATATATAATATAATGGACATTGTTCAATTCAATCTAACGTCTTTGTCGTTCATTACCCCCCCCTAACCCCTCACGAAAATTTATCCAAGATTTATCCAAGATAATTATCTTTAATCTCATCAGTGATGCTAAAAGTAATTATCCACCGTAAAATTGTGTCTTGACTATAATCGTCATTAAACAGTACAGCTGGATTCGTGCGCGTCAAGCTGTATTAATTCTCCTTCAAACTTTTCTTACCTCGTTAGCCCGCCAGTTAGATCACGCCGGTGGTCTCGTTCCCTCCAGCTGCACTCACGATTCTCACGTCTCGTCCAAATTCCCGTACAGTCCCGAGCACTCCCGTCGCGCGATCCGCGCGAATTCACGCACGGCACGAGTTGCGAAACGCGGGAATTTATACGTGATTTCGCGAGCGACAGTCGAACGACACCGCGAAGTGTGACGTAGCAAGATTCCGCGCTTCGAGAATCGCAAGCGTCGAGTATCGAGTATCGAGTATCGAACGGGAGCCAAGATGGCCGCCGACCGGCGTACGTACGGCGAGAGTTGACGCTACGCTGTTGGGGGACTCGGGGAACTGTCAAGCGCAACGTGACGTGCGCGATACGCGAGTTGTACGCGAAATTCCTCTGCTGGCGCTTCGTAATAGGGACAAGATGGGAATCTTCTTCGCGAAGAAGAAGCAACCAAGCCGCGTTACCCAGCAGGATAAAGCGATTCTGGTGAGTAGTCGTCTTAACCTTCTCCTTATCGCGCTATTCTTGAAACTGTCAAATCATTCTCTTATCGCTGGCCGTATCTGATTCAGCTATGAATTGTTAGTAACTATTTCATTCGCGATGTGATTGAAAATAGATAATTATGTTAGGTACGTGGTATATAAGCGATGGAAGTACGCAGTTCGTGGTATAACCTCAAAACGCATCTTTTAAAAGAGGTTTACAAGGGCTGCGTTCCATTTATCGCTCGCAATGTTCGTAGAATCATTTTATCCTTATTATTTAGCAACTATTAAATAAGGCTGGAATGATTCTACCAACGTTGCGAGCGACAAATGGAACGTACTCAAGGGGTGCTTTCGAGCAACGACACTGTGTTACAGTGTGTGTCATCTGTATATGTTGTTGGAAAGCCTTTAAGACTAGTAAAGAAAAGATTTGAGAGAAGATGGAAGAGGACGAATATAGAAATCGTGGAAAAATTACATGTAGAAGTGTCTAACGATACGTTAAATTATTTAAAAAAATTATGTTTGCAGCAAGTGAAACAGACGAGAGATAAAATTAAACAATATCAGAAGAAGATCGAGCAGAATTTGGAGAAGGAACGATTGCTTGCGAAGGAACTTTTGAAAAATGGGAAGAAAGAGTAAGTACCTTACTTTTAATCGTCATATAGAAAGAGAGCATTGATTTATTGTATATTATATTTGTTTGATAAACTATTACAATTTTGTGCATTATGTTCTGGAATTTAAATAATTTCTTTTATAATTTTTCATCAACATTCTTCAATCTCTTTTTCTATAGATTTTTGCTTAGTATGATATTACATAATAATTGCTTAAAAATTTATCATATACTTTTTAATTCTTACAGTCGTGCGTTACTTTTGCTACGCAAGAAGAAATATCAAGAACAAATTCTGTCACGTGCAGACGGCCAGCTAGAAAATCTTGAGCGTATGGCTCATGATTTGGAATTTGCTCAAGTTGAAGTAAAAGTTGTTGATGGCCTAAAAGTTGGCAATATTGCATTGAAGCAATTACATGCTTTATTGTCTATCGATGAAATTGAAAAAGTTATGGATGAAGCAAAAGAGGGTATTGAGAAGCAAAGAGAAATAGATGAAATATTAACGTCAACACTTGCTACAGAAGAACAAATTGACGAAAGCGAAATTGAAGCAGAATTGGATGCATTGATAGAAGCAGATATCAGTGAGAAAGTTCCCGAAGTACCAAAAGACGTTCTATTACTAGAGGTGCCAAAGGAATCACTAGTAGAGGAGGAGAAGGAGGAGGAGAAGAAACGTACGAAAGAAAAGATTCAAGAGCCGATTGCAGTAATGGCATGAAATCGGCAAGAACTGATGGATTTTTTTGAATTAAGACTTTTGTGCAATAAACTGTGTAAATATGTACAGTAAATAACACATATAATAAGTAAAATTTATAAAATTTACCTATAAATCGAAATTTTAGCCCAAAGTATAATTTTAACATCTTACTATACATTACTATACAATAATACGATCCATTATGCAATATACATATTACTTGAAAAATGCAGTGATGGACGTATGGAACAAATAAACATAATTTTTTTATATATTACATTTTAATACGTGTTCAAGTATGATGAATATATTTCTTCATGCATGGATAAGTATTTCGAGTTTTTGTTTCAATAATTTTTATGTTTAGATATTTGTGATTGGAACTTTACAGTATAAATTATATAACTATATTTGATGTGTCAGTTATTACCATTTCTTAATTACTGAATTTAATTTTGCAATATAATTATAACTAATAACTATATAAGAAACGGTAAAATACTTGAATATCATTCAAGTAATCGTACATTGATAAGAATATTCTACTTCTGTTCCTAATTATAATTATTATGTTAGCTTGTTGATCACTTCAATAGTTAATTTTTTTATTATCAATTCAATATAGTTATGTTTCAGATATCTAAGTAAGTAGATAAAGCATAAAGCTCTTTTTATACATATAATATTTTCTATTTTATTTTAATATTTTGACCCGTAAACTTAAAAGAAATTATTGTGTATACATTTTTTATTATAAATAAACAGTAATATTAATCTGATAGAATAAGTTAAAAATTAATATATTATTGCATATATGTAGATTACAAAAGTATAATCTATATGAAGATAATCTGTTAATTAACATTTTTGTGCATTAGCATAATACTTAGCATAATGATGATCCCAGCGTTACATAATGGCACATGCTTCGGCTTCCTGACCTTATTCATTATTGGTAATTTACATAATTATATCCACGTTTCTTTTGAACCAGAGAAATAAGAGCTATGTAATATACTAACAAGTGTGACTAATTTACAAATTTATTTCGTGTTCCAATTCTGTTATATAATAATGATATAATAATAACATATATTTTCAAAAGTCATTAACGCATTGTAATATTTGGTAAATTATGAATTGAACAAAAAATTGCATTGATTTATTAAAGTAAAAAGTATGCTATTTTTACATATAAATTTTAACACAGCACGGATATATTTATCTTACATCGAGCTTTAACAAATTCGTGATAAAGACAAGATCTATAAACATATACTGTTTGTCAGGTAATCATCTATCGGCGCTCAGATATATATATTTTTTGGTCAATAATACATCGTGATTTTTAACTGAACCATTTGAGGCGAACCATCGTTCGCTTACAAAGTCGTTGCTCCTTCCTAATGGCAATGTGAACATAAGATATCTTGACCAGACTTGCAAATATTTGCGACTGTTAAAATTTTTCCGCTCGTTTAGTGTGTTGAAAGATAGCTAGAGGAATAAAGAACGTGTTATGTAAAAATCGCGGAATATTTGGCAATGGATTTAATACTTCAAACACAATAATATTTGCAATGAAGCGATAAACTTTATTTTCATGCATTAAACTGATAATTTTTTCCATCTATATTTTATATGATTTCTCAAACAATTTAACTAATTTTTCACAAAAACATACGCATCATCAAATAACAATAATAATTATGTTGTCATCGTAAGTCTGCAGATTTTATTCGTGTCAACATTTTTTTTTTAACCACGAAGAACATCGATACTCCATTACTGTATTGCGCATTTGTGGTCAACAGTTTTATTAGAATGCACTGAACAGCTTATGTTCTCCGAGACGTGGAGGCTTTGTTAAATTAGAAGATGCTCTTCGTATTCATACTGATTACCATTTACTTGAGAACTTAACTTTTCTTTTAAAGTGACAAGACGCTAACGTATTCTAATCTTTCTTACAAACGCCGTGGCGCCTAGTTGACATCCGAAAGCAAACTTCTGTCATTAGCGTCGAATAATATACTAATTTACAAGTCTAATTGCCTAAAAAAAAAAGAAATTTTACTACTTAATAATATTTGAGTTCATTACGTAAGTATCGAAGATTATTCACAGAGAGATGATGAACTTGAACGTGCTATAAGCTATCAGGAAGTACGGAAACCTGCAGGTATTTAAATGACATTTATACGGATGAACGGTTCTGCATTTAAAACCGGATGGCCTTGACGAGTGAATGAGACCAAGGGAAAAAGAGGGGAGACACGTAAAGAATGATGGTCATATGCACAAGTCGCTTGGCAAACGGTGTTCTTGCTTTTCTCGATGCTTATTAATCGATTTTACAACCGACCAGTAACACATCAATCTTCATAAATATAATGTTCGATAAACGACCCAGTTAAAGAATCACTTTTTAATCATTTATGAACAAAGTGAGATTCTTTGAAATCTCCTAAGTGTCTTTCAGTCAATGATTCGAATTATTTGCATTTAATTAATGTAATTTCTTTTACATTGCATACTCAATGTAATTTCGCAATATCTTACAATAAATTTTTAACAATGGGACTTTAATTCCTGCAGATTATAAAACAAGAGAAGTACTGATAAGATCTCAAGTGCTTCTTGACTGAAAATACTTCCTCTTTATAATTTTTTTCTTACCTTTTTTTTCATCTAACAATGTCAGAAAGACGAATATGTAAATGCAAATATAAAAATAGGAAACCAATATCTCTTAATTTTTGTGTATTAATCTGACCGTAATTTGCAGAATATGATGTCATTTCCTGAAGATATCCTACCGCCTCTCTCTTTCTTTTTCCCTCTCTTTCTCTGTATCTGAAACCACTTGGGAAAAATACTTGAGATAATTATTAATATCACTAGACAAGAAATTTTATATTGTTCAAAAACAGATTATAAAAGAGGGATTATAATATCAAGTATTTACTGACCAAAGTATTTTGTAATTTTTATCGTTAAGATACAATCATTGATATAATTTAAGATAATTTTATTTTCAATTGATGAATACTTTTTCTGTACAAATTTCCTACATTTTCTCTTTAAATAGATTGTTCTTTTAGCACTTTATTCATTTATTCCATCCAGTGTCAATATTTCAGTATCAATATGGAAAATTACAAGCATAATAATACCTATACTTATAATATTGTGCGAAAGGCTTATATTAATAAGAAATGTTAACACAAAAATATTTATAATACTAGATATTATAATGCCTAGATATTATAATAAAACAACAGGTATATATTATGAAACTACTTATTATTGTATTTTAATTTAAAATTGTTAGAGAAATGCTTTTAAAGTAACACTAATTTCGATTACTTTGATTTTACGATCGTAGTTGAAATATGATGTGCGTTATCTCTTATCTGAATATAGAGTAGAATTATTTTTCGACAAAAATCTTGATTATTTCATGGACCTCGAACCTATTATTCTCATCTTGTTTCCAACACGAGCGATAGGGATATCAGATAAAAAATATTCAATATCTAAAATCGGACCCTGTATTCGTAACTAGATTTATAGCTAGCTCTTCGGACATTCACCTATTGCAATTTTGATCGTTACACATCTTTTCACTTTCAATAAGAAAATGTATTCGATATAACTACATACATATTCTAAAACTGTACAATAAGTTGTTTTTACTTCTCCTTGATTTTATTATTTACTAAGTCAATATTTAATACTGATTATTTTTATCTTTTCCAAATTTTATATATTATAATTATAATTTTCTCTTACTAACACATCTTCAATTTTAATATGATTTATTCTTTCGAATTGGTGTATTCAGATAATTGTCAATATTTATATTAGTGCTTGTTCTTTTATCTACTTATAAGACAAAAGTAAAGACAGATGTTATAAAAGATTAACATGATTGTAAAGATATAAGTTAATGCTGAAAAAATCGTGTAATCATACAAATGTCTGAGTGATTTACAATGCTCCGACATACTACATTCAAGATGTGTTTGCTATAACTCTTTCATTATTTTAAATTAATTTTCTTAATATATTAAAACAATAAATCTTAAAACTAAAAAATGCATTAAAAAGAAATTAATTCTTTTTCTATCCCAATTTCTTCTTTAAGATAATTACTGTTATTATAATATTCATATACATTAAATTTTATATTTATATATACAAATTTTGAAAATACATATTACAATCTATGAATAAAATTGTACACATGTATGTATAAATCTGCATATTATTGAAAGCTAAAATAAACGCCGTACATAATTATACCTTAAAATAATTTAAATATGTCTATAAATTCGCTATGTAGATTAGTTTTTTATTTCCTTGTCTGGTTATTTATGGACAGTTAATATATTAAACGTTTTCATTGGTTGTCAAAGGACAATTTCATATTTACGTCAATGAGTAGCATGTGAATGAATCAACATATAATTGTTAGGACTATTATATTACATAGCATTTAATTGAAACGCATAGACAATGCCAGATAAGGATATTATACAAGGTATGAATAATTCTTTCGAAAGAGAATCTTGATGTGATTGTATTAATTGTACCGTTGTTCCAAATAAAACATTCTTGATTATGACGCGATCGAAGCAACCGGTTAGTCGGAGATGGTGACAATCTTTATTATCCTATTGCTATTAATTTTCTACTACACTGCACGTTACCATCGAATAGTTTGTAATTAACATTCTGAAAATTCCCCGGGCGAATTTTTCCACGAGTTGGACATAAATCAAATAATAAGTCAGAATTACATTTTCTATTCTTAGTAAACACATGACTATTGATTTCGATGAAAAACAAATACGGAAAATCATATCGATTGAATATACATATAATTGACTTCTGTAGATGACGATAAACTCCTTTCTCTCAAAAAAAAAAAAAAATAATATATTTTCTAAGAATCCATTTATAATGTATGTAATCGTTTCGTATATTACAATAAAGATTCGCTGAGAAGAGAATCTTTGTTGTTTCTTAAATTAAAAAGAAATAAGAGAGAAAGTTTGAAGGAAAGTGTCAACTAATAATTATTTAGCCTATCAACTATTTACAAAAATTAATTTATTGACAAAATGTATTTTTGTGTTTCTACACATTTTGCGCTATTCCTAATTCTTTTTCATTTAACTTAACATATTGACAATACTGATAATTTTTTAATCTTATATGTTATTTAATATTTCAATTATATTCAGTATACAATTAAAAATTTATCTTCTTCGCTCTTTAAATGTCTAAAGAAAAACTACATATTGTGAATTCATATGGAAACATTAAAAGAAAAGATGTTGTTTGCTGTATACAGTGTATACCATAAGATTGCTTGCTAGAACTTTGAGAAACACTGCTTGAAAACACACCTAATATCAATGCTATACCTGCGTTTGACTCTAGCAGTAACTGACAGCGTGGGTTAGACAGAACCACGAGAACGGCCGCCGCGTCAGTCTGCGCTGAGTCTTCGTCGTGGGAGTTGCGCTCTCTTGGTGCGTCATCAGGGCAGCTGTTGGGGGCCCCGTTGCACAGAAGAGCAGCGATAACTGGCCTATAAAGAATCAGAGACTCGGTGTGTAAATTAGTGTGTGTAGAAATTTTTGAATCTTCCAACGTCCAACAGCCTAATACCACCTGCGAGAATTCAAGTAAGAGATATTTCTCTTTTGTCAACGACTCTGAAAGAAACCATAATTTACATAATTCTAGATCGTAATCATTATACACACATACGCACACATTCCGAACAATTATTAAAATATAATTTCTTATAATATTTACGAAAAATATTAAAAGAATTAGAAACTCGGTTTTTTTTTTAATTTTCTTCTATACGATCAAAATGTTTGAAGTTAGCGTCTATTGAAAAAATTAATTGCAAGAGTGATTAAAATTATCAATAGTTCAATAACGCTAACCTAAAGAAGCTATACATAAAGAAGAGGAAACAAAATGACAACAGAAAATATCATAAAAAATATATTCTAATATAATTTACAATAAAAGAATTGGGTAAGACTTCCTTATCCGACCCCCTTCCGATTTTAATAAAATTTTATTGGCACGTAATACTTATTAAATATAGTCGAATGCCACAAGAATGAATGTACGGAATCGACTAGTTTTTAAGATATTAAACTTTTAAAATATTGAAAAATATGAAAGTCGCAAATCCACTGGAACTACAATCGAACTACAATCGTGGTCCTAGTTTTGAATTGAAAGCAGGGAGAGGGATGGGGTGGAATTGGATATTTTTTTAAAGAATTTCATGATATCGTAGAAGAAATACGCTGTTATACATATAGTAATAGAATATTTATAAAACTGTTTTATGTTGTGTACTTTTAACTATTTGATTATAATTATTTCCGGCTGTTTTCCTGGTTCAGTTTCTCACTTGCAAATGAGCTGTTCAACTTGTTAATTGAATAATCATGCAAAATTGTTTATTAATGTATATCTGGTTGTTCTCAGTTCGTTGTAAAACATCGTTAGTCAGACATTGTTGCGACATGGTCGCGTAACACATGTGCCTTAAAATTTTTAAGACGGATTCGTTCGCCGAAGAGCGTGTTTGTCATCTCCTTATCATGCTCTTTATGTTCTGCAGGTGCAAGCTTAAATTATGAACACATATATCATTTCAAGTATACAAGAAATATCTGCGCATATTTCACATCATTTGGAAAAGTTAAATACTGCATTTATTCTCACGCGACATTACTGTGTCGCAGTACGCAAATATTTTGATATCTGCAGATCTTTTTGCTGTGCACGGATATATTGTTTGCTAAATGCTATTGTAATTCTACTTGTGTAAATTAAAAACAATTTGCACACGTGATTCTTTAAGGATCATATTATATTCTATAAAACTGCAATGAAAATTTTAATTTATGGCTAAATAGATTTTCAATCTTTAGAAGTGATATTTAGAAAGAAATTCATTTTCTTTATACGTTTCTATCTTCTTTCGCGATTCAGTCTGCGATTTTTCTTGAAAGATACGAATAACTTCGCAAGAGAATAACTGAAAAGATTTGCAATTATGACACAAATGTTTGTGTTGAGTCTATGAAAGCGCGATAACGCGCGCTATATCAATGACGCAGTATATCATGAATGTATTATTGCATCTCTTCGTTGAATTTTTGCAGTCGTGATCAGCTTTCGTGCAGTCTTAAACACGTAGGAACGTGATAAAAACTTCTTACTATGCGATAACGTGAGCACCACCGAAGAATATTTCTGTCGTTATTTTTCAAAGCCTCGAGAAACATACACGTTTTAAATATTATTTGCAAAAACAACATAAGTAATTCAGTAATATTCAGTTTATCGAATTAAAACATTTTTCGTATATACATATAATAAACATTTAAAAAAATTATAAGTATATGAAAAGCGGTAATAAAAAAAATCAGCAGGTACCCACTATATCTAACATTTTATGTTCCGAATAATTTTGAAAAAATGAAATTATCAGGTGTATCTCATCTATAATTTTTTTTTCTTTCTCTAAATTCTCCAATTTTTACAGCAATATCTTATGGCAAAAATAAGCAAAAATAAACGCGGTTTTTCGTACGTGCAAAATAAAAGAGACAGAAAAATAGGAATCATATAGATCATATATGTATATCGGATCAACCGGTGTTGGAAAAATTATGCGAATACAGACACGAGACACAATAATAGTAAATAAAGTTGCGGATATTTTTCATCCGTCTTCGAACGACAGCCGTACGCGTAAAGTCGACCATTTACTTATCTACTACCGTGTGCGAGGTGCGAAACCGGGTTAAGGTTGAACCATGTAAGCGACGGGTAACCATGTAACTATCACGCCGCCGTTAGGTCGTCGTGCAAGTCATTGACGTAAGAGTCGCGACGGTTTTCTGGCCGTTTCACGGGGGTCCGACACAAATGCGAGGCCCCCGGCGTACGCATGTGTGTAAATATAGAAGAGATCCGTCATGCACGCGTGCGGTCTGAAGAAACCGTTCGATAAAATGCAAAATGCACGGAAAGCACAGGCGGATCGATTCACCGGGAAGTACGTACGACTGTATGTTCAGTTGACTTCACGGTAAAAAAGTGAAAAGTGTATCAACGAATGTTTCTTTTAGATGGTTATCGACGTACTCATTTTTAAGCAAAAGAGCTCACGTTGGCGCGCAGCATTTATTAAATTATTGCTAGAATTTGCCAGCAACGATCGTACACTATTGATTCAGTAGTGATTACAATATTGATCTTTTGATAATTATTTAATAATTAATTACATGATAATTAACAACAATTTAATAATGTAAAATTTTTTATCGTACTATATATATTAATCTAGTTCTTACGTGTCTTATTATAACTTTCCGCATTTAATATTATTTTGTTGATTGTTAGTTCCGGTCTTGAAATTCTTATTAGTCTTTGCTTTTCCTATACGTAGTACATATAATATAGTTTTCCTTTTATGTTGCTTTCTCATCATTTTACATTTGCATTGTATAGGATGGGAATGCTCGTATAAATAATACGGAACCTTGAATATAAAATTTTTTATTACTATTATAAAATATGGAAGGAAATTGATTTTGTTATCATAGAAATAATTTCATATGACGTATGATTGCACGCTATAAATAATTAGATATGCACGCACTATCATGCATCATTGATTTATTACACTTATTTACGTTGCTCTAAATGTCATACAATTTGCTGATGCGAACAGACATGTGAGATATCATTTTAGTAATAAGTATTTTTTCTTTTTTCTGTGCTATTGCACAGAAAATTTAAGGCACAAAACTACGCCTTTATGGATGTTTTCAAACAAATAATAAGCAAGCAACAAAACAAGGATAAGCTATTTATGATTAATTGACAGTTGAAAAATGCTAATAGTAATTTTTTAATGATATATGATACTATTTGTGAGTGAGATAACAGATAATGCAATGCATTTGTTAACACATAAAAGAAAATAATAGAAATGGCATTTATTTTAAATTTAAATATTATTGTCATACACGTGTCATCACTGACATGCATGTTAGTGTTTGTTAAATATTCACTTTTTTATACAGTAAGTATTAATCAGGATTCTTTTAAACCATAACTCTTTTATTAAGATAATATCAATTTAAATAATGGACGCAAATTTTTTAAGACAAAAAATTATTTGTAATCAATTTGTAATCAAAACTATATAACGAATATTTTTTAAAAACAATGACTTTTTTAGAATTTTCATTGGATTAACGTGTAATTTTTCGTGTGCTCAATTTTAGTCGTTTTATTCGATCATAATATTTTTCGTATTTACTCGTTTATCGAAAGGATAATTTTACATAAGGTATATCAAATGAACGTTTACCAGTTATTACTACGATAACGTTACTTGCTTTTCTAACTAACTTCTTTTGTTATCATTATCAACGACCGCCATTTTTAACGACCATCGTACCATGTAGGAAGAGGACTTACAAAAGTATAAAATATCAACGCGTTGTCAGCGAACTTTTGTCGTGTCAGGTTTAAAGTCTCGGATTGAATAGGTGATACTTTATAAAACCGGGAACGATAAAATCTGTCTTAATTTATATCAATGTACTTAAGCAGTGTCTTCATAACTGGATTTATTCGTTACGTCAACAAATTTAGATATTGCGTAATTCTTATAGAATGTAATTCAAGAAAAACTGTTAGAGATTTTATATTTCAATTCAATCGTATGATTTTTTTTTATATTACTATATAACGCATATTCAATGAAATATTGCACAATTAATCGTTCAATTAACTGTTTTTCTTGTTCTGAAAGAAAAAATTTCTTCAACTAGTTTACTGAATAAAAATAGTATATGACTAAGATGACGTGTGTAACAGAACATCTATCTGTTTGTTACCTGTTGTTTTTTTCTGTGAACGTAATCTTATATTTATATTTATAAATCTCAAGAAAATAATGACTAAAAAAGATATCACATATTAAATGTTTTAAGACAACACAGTGAAAGAAGTAAAAAATTGATATGAATAACTAAAAATTTGACATTAATAAAATCTACCTATGTTCTTTTTTAACTCAATAAATGCTAGATACGTAAGCAACTACGTAGAGTCGTTCGTTCTTAGAAGTAATTTCTATGTTTTACAATGAATTGAATGACGATGTCATATTGATATCGTAGTATTGCGATCGAGTTATTATTAAACCGGATCGACGAATACTTGTTTTTACAATATCTTCCAAACTATTTCTAATTTATTATGTCCAAACTTTTTAAGCTTCAAGTACCAGCTTTAAGTATCAAAACAATTAAGCCTGAAGTTAACAAATCTGAGAAACAATTTCATTATCTGTTTACACATTTTCATAATTTCTACAATTCCTTAAAAGAAGATTTTTATTTTCAACTTGTTGCAACACAAGAATTATTGATGCAGCAATAGCATTAATTTTAGATTTTATCTTCTTTCGTGTATAATTGTATATTATTAAATATACACGAGTTATAAAAAATTCCCCGATGGCCTTGAAATGTTTTGGCCTGCTTATCTTAATCTCTTACTATATATGATACACGGTTAAAAATCAATACAATACTGGAAAAAATAAGACTGACAAGATACATGATGCATACGCAACGAGTTTGTCACTTCTGTGACAAAAGCAAAAAGGCAACGATAAAGCTTGCCCAATCGTGAACTCCCTTTTACTGCGACGCAACCTCTGGTATGATCTCTGTCCATAGCTTATGACAGCTTAAACAAAATATGGCACATCTACATCAGAACAGCTTGTGTTTAACCAATATCCTGCACTTCATTGAACGTAGTCTAGCCTCTTGAAGAGGTTCGTGGTACAAGTTACATCCTTGGATGTCGCTTCTCGAGTATGTATGTAAATTGGAATTAATTTCGCGGCCGCGTCATTGCGTTGGTTTGTGCACGCATACGGAGTCTGTCCGACGCGTGTATATCTTCGCTGATATAATACACAAAAGCGTGCAAAAAATCCGCATATCTCCGCGGTGAGACGATTTTACGGCATTCTCTCACGTGTTTAGATGAGCTTGGATGCTGATCGCGCAGCGATAACGTTTCAAAAATAAGTCTTTATCTTTACGATTTCGGTGTCGCGCTCGGAAACGGATCGTATAATCGTACGTCGCTCGGAATTGAACGATCTCTCTCTATTATATTCGTGTCGCCTTATATACTGCCGCCCGCGACGCGATATGTTAGTCGCCAGGAAAATTTGCTAGTCGAAAGACAACGTCCATATTATTGGCATAGCTCCGGTTATTCAAACACCATGGACGAGTCCAGCGGTAAAATAATTACAGTATGTTATATTAATTAAAACTTGCGTAGTGTTTTTAAGATTGGCAACTTTGAGGTGCGGTAAAAGAAAAATATATTTTTTCTTTATTTCAAGGAACGATTTTGAATCACGTTATTTATTAAATAAGCCTCGAGCTAAAGGTAACGTCGCATTAATTTGCATGCATTCAGGCTTGAAAAATTACATTTTCACGTTATTGGAAAACACTAGATACAGTTTTTCCGATATTAATATTAATGTCATTATGTTAATATGAATTAAAGTGTATTAAAATAGAATGAGTTGTGCTGTTATGGTAATAATTATGGGCGCGATATCTGCGATAGTACGCACCGTAATTATATTGTTTTTCAGAGCACGTTGTTTTAAAACTAGCTTTCGCATTTAACTTTCGCGATATAAAAGCGAAATGAGCGCTTTTAATAATTACACCAATAACGATGTTATTGTTATTGGATTTATGATTATAACAATAATGATTTGATGCTGAAGTATGGATATGACGAGTATCGATCGTCGTAATGTCGACACGGCTTATCTACGCGTTATAATCGTTTGCATGTAGCCTACTTTGTAGATAATCGAAGAATATTTATAGCTGCTCAACCAATGAATTATGTAAGAACGATAAGTTCAGTTGATGAATTAAGTTCTTAAATAATTTATTAATTCGGCGATAGAGTTTAATGCAATTATATATTAGCAGCTGCCATTTATGCAATCGCACGTGGATATCGTGACGTTATAAGAGTATCGATGGACATGGGAATTTTTAATTTAACTAAAACAGTGAAATTGAGAAATTATCGAAATCCTGAAATAATTAAACATCATGTTATGCTGGGATAAAATCCTTTCGTCTTTTCAAATAAAACGCTCACGCACGTTTAATTTATCGTTAGCAGTTATATATTTTATTTATAGAGAGAGAGTTTAATTTTTCCAACTTTCTTGTGTTGCAACTCAGCTGTTTGAGTCTAATTCTTTCTATCTTTCCACACGGGCTAACTAAATTTTAATTAGGCCATGCATTTCTATTCCGTCTTTTATTAACGGCGAATATCTTTATTGCGTATTACATGTCAGGAGGTAGTAATAAAACGGTAAATGTTTACAAGACGAAAATATATCAGGGTGCGCCCGCTTGCTAATTCTACTCGAGAGAGTATTATTTATTGCCCGCCTAATTCTTGACGTCACTGCTTGTCGCCCTTCCTGATGTTCGCAAAGGGTGGATGAGTAATGGAGTTTTGTACGAATAACCTACTTTCGAAAGTGATGTGTCTCTTGTCAAGATACTTTCAACAAACGCTTTCTGCTTTCGTCAATATTGTTAGCAAATGCCATCTTAATAAAATCGCCATTTACATTAATAGAACTCGCTACGACCCATCTTTCGAGGAGGAAGAGCGTACGGAAATTTATCGCGTGGAAATTTTTTCCCCATAATACCGTGAACCGTCTTTTTTACGTCTCATCTATTATCATTATTGAACCATCAATTATTTGGAAATCCTTTTAATAATAATCTTTTCGATTTTATGTAACTCGTTAAACAAAAGATATTAGAGAAAATATATTAATATTAGATGCAATGAAATATCAAGGTAAATAACATTCTAATTCAGTTTCGCCTCATCGTTAAAATCTTATTAGATCTTATGGATTACTAATCGGATATGCATGTATTAATAACTGCTTGACATATTTGTAGATTAAAATCTAATTTTGCAGAGTGTAGCAATTGAAACGCATGTTAGCAATTAAGTATTACCTGCGCGCTATTAAAGTTTAATAGCAGTAGCAGATATGTTAGATAATAGAAATATTATCATATTTATGATATTATGAGTTATACTCATCATTCATATTAAGCTAAATGATTCCCGACTTCGCATTCACAAATGTCACTCCCTACAAATAAAGTGATTGATGGCGATGTGCGTTTGTCTCGCGATATATTTATAACATCGCCAAATCAAGCAATATTCTGTCCGATATGTCGCAAACTTTACCACGTTAACATATACATACGCATACTATTATCTCAACAATATCATTTCTTATAAGAGATCCGTACGCGAGAATCGTCGAAAGAAATCTTTTTTATGTCTGACCTGCCAGTATGCATTACTAAAATTTTTCAAAAAAGCATATTCCATGTTTTAGCTATGTCTCTGGAGGAATCACGGAGATCGCAACGTCCGTATCGATACGGGATGGTCCTGCTATGCGTCGGGGCTCTCATCAACTGGTTGGGTTTAGCGGAGAACTACGTTGAACCGGTGCGTTACGTCGGTGTTGCCTGCATAGTCGCCGGGGCCCTCCTCATTTGCGCCGCGATGTGTTGCTGGCTGCACGCGCCGCCAACTAGGACGAGCACTCACACGCAGCACACAAACCATCCGATCACGGCACAGGTAATTCATGAACTGTCAACCTGGCGAATATTTATTTACTCCGTCAAACGGAATTCTCGTTTAGTTCGAGGCAAATTGGGAAGAAAGCTACGTCAAGGAAGGAATTAGAGCTATGATTCACACGCCAACGCAAATCTACATTTACCGGTTTTCCGATATAATTAATCATGTCTTTTCTTTTTGCAAACCTGCTTTCATTAATCATCGCACGCAAAGTTTTGTATGCGTGCGCTTCCACGCGAGCAGTAATTATTATTAGCCCTTTGCGAATGATGTAATCTCAAATCGAATAAACAACGCCAAGTCGTGATATCGCGTTGATTTTCAATTCACTATATCAGTACTTTTAATGAATTTATAAAAATTACAAAAGTATAACAGAAAATTGCATTTTGAGCATTTTCAATCCTTTTTTAAAATTATTTTTTGTGTCATGTTGAAATAATAAGTTAATCATTAAACTAATTATATCCGATTATGTTTATTTTTACGTAACATATCTGATCCGTTGAGAAAATAATTAAATGGGATTCAAAATTTATCTTTAAAAATTTCAAAACTCAATCTGATATTTCTTCCATATAAATAATATTTACTCTTTTTACTCTTATTTGCTACTAATTATTCTTTATCAGTCTTCTTTTAACTAATTATATCAGTTTTATCCTCAATGCAAATAATATTTCACTTCAGTAAAATATTTACTCGCATATATTTACTCGCATATTCCGCATTTAAACAAACTAATTTTGCTAGATGATCTAATGTATAAAGAGTGATGATAAATATCTATCATCCATGATCTCTTTAGACTCCATCCAAAAAATGCAGGTCGCCGGCGCGGTTGAAGGCCCCGAGATTAAAACGTTTTTAGATCGATTCGGGTCAACCCCCTATTATAGAACACAAGGAACGCGTATTATCTATAGATATACCCTAGCCTAGCAGTAAGCCGCAATTACCATCGACGATGGACAGAATAAGAAGAAACTTAATAATACACTCACGATCTATAGCTTATGCTTCTTCTCCCCCCCCCCCTTTGAAATGGAATCCAGAGAGAGCGAGAGATACGAAAAAAGGGACAGAAAAAGATAAAGAGAATATACACTTTCTTACATATCAGATAATACATTATGATGTTCATAAATCATTAAAATATTCAGTAAACACTCACGTTCGTTATAACTCACGTTTCCTTGCCGACAAACATGCGCCTGATGTTTGCGGACATCGTAAAAATTTCAAGTGACAGAAATCTTCTGATCGCGAGACTCAGACTCGTGCTATCCAATGAAACGGTGCGAAGTCACGATTGCGTCACGTTGCTATCATTTCCTCCTTTCAACTTCGAATGACGGAAATACTACGAACGTTTCCACGGATGTCCTTAATTTTCTTCGAAACCGATGATATATATCCTCATAGTAGGAGCTCAGCATTATTATTAGTATAAAAATACTATGTGACTCATAATTTTTCTATTTCTCTCTCCATATCTATCCATATATCGTCACTATCAGATCTGTGATGAATGTCTGATCAGCATTATTATTATTAGAAATTAATTTCAAGATATTGTAAGGAAAAATTCAAAAATTTCGTATTGTTCATTTTTGTATTGCTTTATTTTTAGCGTGAATTTTATATGATAGTAATATTTAATATTTATAGTATCAATAACAACTGTTGATCATTTAATGGGATCTAATTACGGCTATGTAGCAAATTTTTATTTTTCTCCACCTTATTACGAAATATATATTTCATTCTTGCTTTCTTGTTATCTTTTTTAACCGATACTATTTTAAATCCGTAAGATATTTTTCTCCGCGGAATTATCAACGAATATTCTCTATGTAAATAAACGGCCTGTCCATTTTCAAATGTTTGCCTGTCCGTTCTTTATGCTCCGTTACATATTGTATATGCAAAAAAGATATAGTGCACATCGGCAAAGGAGGTCGTGGTAGTCTCTAATGTCGATTGCTGCTATAAGGATATTCACCCGGAAACATGTGTACCAATCTATATTTATCATCACTTATCCTTGAGCATACTTACTGTTACCTTACAGATTTGATCAAAATTCTTAAATCGACAATCTAAAATAAATTTGATATCGAAGCGATGTAGGATGTGTATGAGAAACGTTCGCTATTCTCTCACTATCTATTATTACGACTTCAAATTGAGTCTTACATATGTTTACTTGTCGCTTGCACTATTAACGAACGTATGACACATCAAATTATGTCTGTTGTCTTGGCTTTACCCACGGCGTTATCACGCGAGTCTCTATCTATTCTTAATCCGGGTGTTCCCCAAAGTTCGAGAAATACAAATGTCTTGTTTCTCTGAAATCTACTTAATTCAACGTATAATTAATTTTTTCGCCGAAACTCGATAACCTTTGAGATTATTGCGACACAGCTTTTAAAGAAGGAAGTCAAAGAGTATGATAATTGACAAATTTGTTAAATAAATTTGACCTTTAATAGACTCGTCGCGTGATGTGACGTTGCGTAATTTTCTAATCTTTCAACGACGATCAATGACGTTAAATGCATTTGAGATTTCTTTGCATAAGTTCGGAAATTGACAACTTTCGTATCAATTCTGACACAGTTCAATTGCGAGTCAATTGACTATCGGATGGATTTTTACCACGAAAATGACTTTTGTTCCTGTGACAGAAATGCTACAATGATTTTAATTACATCGCATTTCTGGCGCGACCTCATTATCATGACTCGACATGTATGTGCATATCGAAGTGACACGTAGGCCTCAGCAAGAAACGTCATTTTCATGTCCGATCAAATATAAACATAAATGTTGTTTCTTCGAATCTTCGAGGTCATGCTCCTGTTCGCTCGTCGGCGGTAATCGAGCGCGAGCAGGAAAGAATTTCGTGCAGCCGCGAGAGAAGAGACAACTGGGGTCACAGCCGGGTTCACCTCGCCGTTTTCCACTTATTCAGGCTCATTATGCAATTTTCCAGCTTTTTTTTACCACCGCAAATAGCCGCGGCTATTCTTGTCGACCGCGCGCGCGCTCGCGTCTCGTACGTCACCCTATATGTATCTCGCGTGCGCCCTTTCGCGACTTACATTCTCTCCGCCGGCCACAATGCTTTCCGTAGAATACCGAGAGAGCTGGGTACGTAGATATCTATAGATGACCTACGACGAATATAGCGCGATGTGCACTTCCGGGTGAATATCCTTATAACGCGGCACATAGAATATCGCGGGAACTACGAGGCCGGCACATTGCGATCTGGTTACTTTAAATAGACTTTGGCGACGATATATTTTTATAATGATTAACTGTTCAACGTATTCTTTCTTGCGAATGCTATCATTGGGGGAACTATCATTGAAAGTTGCATAGAACTTTACAAAAAATCGCAAATCAGAAAATTAAATAGGAGATCTCAAATCTTAAGTATAATACTCTTTTGTAAAGCTGTATATGTGAATTCCAAAAAGATAATAACAATATATCTACAGAAATTTTCGCATCTCAGTAACTTTATAAAATTTCCAAAGTTATATCATCGTGCGCTGAAGTCCTTAAATTACAAGAGGACAATTTCATTGATTCTTAAAGTAACAAAACAATTTAAAGAGCAAATAATAAAACAACAAAACTTAAAAAAAATCAAATAGCAAACGATTAAGACTAACTGGGATAAATTCTTGAGGCTAAATAAGAAACATTTGAAATACGAAAGTGAGCAATGAAACTGAACAATCCCGCAAAGTTATGCAATTGAATTCTATGATACGCTGAAGCTAACGCAACCGATCGCCTCCTTTTAAAGATCGATGACCCAATCCACGTGATTTCCATCGAGGAACCGCCTGGCGTGTCGAGACAGAAGCCGCCGGATTACGAGGCGGTAACGGACGCGCCACCGAGCTACGATGATGCTATCAAGCTAAATCCTAATCAGTTAATCAGGTTGAGCAATGGCAGCACATCGCCGTTATCCTCAGGACAAGTTATCCCGACAACCATCAGTATCGTCTCTCCGACGCTAACACCACCACCGCCATACGCGAGGTAAGGATATTCATAAATCTCTGAGCGGATGCATCCGCGTCTTGAAGCATGGATAACTAATGTCATCTCATAGAGAGACAGTTATTACGTATCTTTATTTAAAATACATCTTTACTTTCAAATCGATAAAATTGAATCGATAATATTCTTATTTCAAGACACGGGAATCTTGCGTTTAATTTGCGACCATCGTTGTGACGTTGATTATACTTGCTTTTAATTATACAATAGTAAAATCGTAAATTAAATGTGGGAGTGGTTAAGCGCGCTTCTAAATTTGTAAGAGGAGCTAGTCTCTCGAGCGAGATTTCTTTTTGTTCCAGGTGAGATTACAGTACTGAAAATAGAGACCAATGAATACGCAGGTCTGCGACGTTTGGAGAATCGACATGTACCGTTGTCAATTGCGAAGAGCGATTATGTCTGTGGACTGCGAATAATACGATCGTATGACAATTCCGTTGTTTGCTCTCATCGTTCCGAGATGCGGGAACGTATACGTATAGCTGCGCAAGATGTGAGGGAGAGGCATTCAATGATTGCTCAACGTTTCTACGAGCAAGAAATCGAAAGATGATCTCTTCGCGACGTCTTAAATATCGACTGCTTAGATTATTATCTATTAGACACTGAACCGTTGGCATCAATATTGTTTAGCGCTTATAATGATTAACTCTTCCTTTATAACAATATTACTCCTGCTACAATTCAGAAAGGAACAGAAGGTCAATGAATGAAGTGTGTTATAATCACGGTGATACTTGAGTTTAATCAACTAAAGATTTGCAGCTACTTTCGAATTATATCACGATTTCGAGCTTCGTCTTTTTTATCGTTTTGTTTTTTTCGGAGTCGGATGGACCTCTCATGGAATCACGCGCATCTGAGAAAACAGAAATACACAAAGGCGATACGTAACGAAGAAACTGACACACAATAAATAATTAAAAACGTACAGGTCTGTACACATCGTGCTTTTTATCATTTTCAATGTAATCCGACGCGATCGTCTCGACAAGAATTCATCTGTGATGAATTATGTCATCGCAGTTATATGTTATCGCGACCGCGATTTCTATCAACTGCACTATTGCTTGGCCGTTCTGTAACCGCGAGAATGAAGTAACGACTTTTGACAGTCAGATGTTTCGTTCGGCTCGTGATTGGCTGTTGATTTAATTTAACGATTCGAGACGCGCCTAATTGATGGCGATCTGCAGAAATGGTGGTCTCTTAAAATTAATTGACGGGGCAAACACGTCTTTTTTTAGAATGAATGCGTTTTTAATTCATTTCATTATGATCACGCGTTATTTGGAAAGTGACGCGGAAAAAATTCAAAGGATCACGCTAAAATATGTAAATCGTATCGATTTATCCCTATATAATATAATATTAAAAATTCGCCGTGTTCCTATATTTGACCCACGTCACTTTCGAAATAAGCAGCTCAACTATTCACTATTAAGTCTACGTGACTTTTTATATGCGATGGGAAATGATCGCGATAGATTTTCTCACTCTGGGACATTGTCGGGATCGCGACGCGCATTCGTAGAGGATCGCATCCCACGATGATCCGGGGAGGAATCACAGTAATAGAGCATTTAGCGCGTTGCGAGCTCAGCTGCGTGTAATTTACTGAAGAATGATCTTCTGCCATATCATTTCAGTGTCTGTCTCTTTAAATACGCACACACGCGCACAGCACACTCATGCGAAAGCCATTCGCACGTCTATCTTATTGTGATATATACTATTATACATACATACATGTAGATATTACGAAGCAACACTGTCAAATTCAATGGCGATATGCTTGTAAAATAAGACTTTTTTATATCGGAAATGCAAATACAAAATACGAGATTTTTCTACGGCAAGTATTTCTTCCTATTGTTCTGTTATATCCTCCTTTTACCATTGTTTCCTGCTAAATGTCATATCGTGTAGAAGATCATACGTTATTTATCTATCTTACATACATTATCTTGCATTTAATATAATATTAATGTAAAAATATATATTTATAAACTTTTGATAGAGCCATTGTCATTTTTAAATTAGTTCTCCTTTTTTATCACATGTAAATTATAATATATAACATTTTGCTTCTCAGCAAATAAGTATTGAAAATAAAAGCATATTTTTTGTTGATATGGAAGGAGAAATAATTAGTATTCATCGATAAATACCCTTTATTCAATCGGAGTAACATTTATACTTACTTAAAGCATGTTATTGAACTTATATACCTGTAAATTTTTATTAACGGCAACAATCATAATCGCAATAGTGACAAAAACGTAACGATAATAGTGATAATAAATTAGTAACAAAAATAATAAAAATAATATTGACAATAATAGCAATAATACTAGTAATAACAATAATAATCAAGACTAGTAGATGATAATGACAATACTAAT
Organism: Tetramorium parvispinum; assembly: GCA_011638315.1. Taxonomy (NCBI): domain Eukaryota; kingdom Metazoa; phylum Arthropoda; class Insecta; order Hymenoptera; family Formicidae; genus Tetramorium; species Tetramorium parvispinum. Next base: position 9,729 of record VBVR01000957.1, on the reverse strand, counting down.
AAATATCGCAGTATATTAATTGCAACGCAACGGAATTGAAGATAAGTTCCGTCACAAAGTCAAAATGTAATGACTGGTATGTGTGATTATTGGTTACCTAGTTTTCCGCTCATTCATGTTTCCTTCTTTTTACATGCCAATTGTGCTAACTCGAAATAAAAAAAAATCTGTCTGACAACAGTAATAATGTTAATCGTAATTATAATGATAATGATAGTGACAAGAATAATTATAACGTCAAGGTTATTCATAATTGTCGGTCGACTATCGCTATCTGTAATTTGTTATTACTCTCACTACACGGTGGTTGGTTAAAGTATATTTACTTCTTCTGTACGCGGCTTCTCCCATCTCATCAGCATCCCAGACAAACAATTAATTTTTCCTTCTCTTTATATACATATCTGATACACATAGTTGTAGCGAACATAGTATAATTTTAACATAATGCAGCTTTATATTGGCAAACTCACTGATTATCCGATCGACATGTCTGCTATTTTACAATATACGATTCGTATCTTATGATTTTATAATCTTGACGTTATCAGTCTGTGTGTGATAATAATTTGAAGAGAGAAAATGAAAAATGTTAAAATAACACATTAAACCATCTAAACCATCTAAAATATATTATGATATATTAAGAGCATTTTTCTCGGCAGTATAATTGATGTTGATTATAATAAATACGCCGCATATGATAAAATAATGACCTATAAGCGTTTCACACGTTAACGTAAATTTTTTCTTTTAATTATATCTATATTTTAATAAATCCATAGTCAAGTTATATACTTCCGTTTTGTTTTCAGGTGTTTGCTGTATATACTGTTAATAAAAGTCACTCGCATCTATGTCGATCGATTGACCTACACACGTAGGTGTAAAAAGCCAATCAGCGAAAACAGAAATTTCTGGCATGTTCTATAATAATAATAACATTCATACAGCTCCAACGAGAAGCGATGATTCTTACGACTCAGAGTCGAAATTTTGATATTTACAAATTCCTGTAACTTCCCCGCATTTCTCGTTCTAGCAGCGAGACAAACGTATAATATAAATGGGAACGCAAATAGATCAACGAAACAATAATAACCGCGTCGATACAAATGTACATGTGTCTCTCGACGCGGTCGTACGTGATCGCGAATATACAGGGGGGGGGGGAGAGAATGCGACGCATTCTGAAATTATTGCACATATGAATGAATACCCTCCGACCGAATTGGTCGCGTCGTGTCATGAAGGAACGCGAGGCTCGATTCCTTCCTTGTGTCCTTGATGAAACGATCGAGACTTGATCATTCGCCTCGAACAAGCATAAATTCGATAGAGCATCGGACTTACGATTGACAGCTGTTGATGAAGAGGCCACGCATGACCTCGTGAGCATTTCTTTCTTCTCCTTCTCCTTCTTTCTCTCTCTCTCTCTTTCTTTCTTACTCTCACTCTTTTTTTCGTCGTTCCATCGAAATCGAGGCTCATTATCGCCAACGATTCTTGTCCTTAATAATAATTGTATATCTCTGTGACTATGTACAGCCTATAGACAACGCATCGCACTTTTCTTTCTTATAGACTCGATAATATTATATAAATACGTTGGTATACTTCGTGACTATATTTTATCGACAGTAATAAGAGTAATGGTAGCAATAATGACGATTGAATTAGTCGCTAAAAATGATCTGGCTGGTTGTAACAATTACAGTAGTAGTAATAGTAATAATAATAATAATGATAATAATAATGTTAATAATAATAATAAAATAGTGACTAGCTGATAAATAGTTAGCCGATTAATTGGTTTATAAGTAGCCTTTGGATTTTCAGCAGAGAAGCGTCGTTGGCGAACGCGCCGGTGGTTGTAAACCGCGCGCGCTGACCTCGCTTAAACGGTAATAACAGTTACACAACGTTAAGTGTGGCAAGAATCCGATATATAGCTAAATGAATCATCTTTTACAAGACTTAGAGCGACTTAACCATCAACCTGTCGAATAATATATAAACGCAATTTCTCCCGTATTGTGTATGTACAGGTAGGCGGCGATAGCGGCCGCTGCCGATCGTGATACTTGACGTAGACATCATTATGTACAAAAGATATATCGCTGCGGGGACCACGTCGTCCCGTAAATAGTAGTCCGTTTCGGATACTCCGATGGAGCCGTCGTATCGGTTAGATGCCGTTGTAGCGTTTTCTCTAAGCAGCCTAACGGGCCGGTCGCCATGCTCGACCGGCCGCGACGACTTTCACCGACGATCGCAGGTGTGTATGTATGTGTGTGTGTGTGTGTGTGTGTGTATGCGTGTGTGTGTGGTGATCGCAGGGTTGACGTCGCCGAGTGACACAGTCCGAAATTCACGCGGGCGACGAACGCATATACGTAGGTGCGTGTGACGCACGGACCGGACTCGCCACAACATCCGGATGAGTCACACGCGTCACGAAGCCGGGTTTCTCCCAAGTCGATAGGCCGATCCGCGGAGCTTCAATCACGATCGACGTATTTCCCCCTTTCAAGTGCGTGCCTCCGTCTGATTGATACCACATGTCTAACGTGTGTGTATCGTTTATGCGGGAACTGGGCACCGTTCTCTCGCACCGTTCCGTTCACTCGTGCAGCTCGCCCGGACGAGAGTCGGAACGACTGCGATCCGCCGTCACGAACACGCCGGGTCGCTTGGTAGCGCGAGTCCCGAGAGCGACGCTCAGTACCCGATTGTCGATCTTTAAAGATGGTCTCAGATGGGTGTCGGCAGGACCGTGAAGTCCTGCAGGGCGGTCTTCACCGTCTCGTAAATCGGCCGGTTGCTCTCGTCGGCGCAGTAGCCGTCGGCGGTGCACAGAGTCTGCAACTTCGTCAGGTAACTGTCGAAGTTCTCGTGGCCTATCTTCTCCTGCGGTCCGCCCGGGGCGTTCGGTATTCGCACTTGCTCCAGCAGAGTGATCATGTTGTCGCGCAGCGATTGATAGTACTCAGTCAGATTATTGTTGCGCTGCGCTATCGTTGTGGTTTCCTGCAAAAAAGAAATGACGCGTCGTGTTTTTGTCAATGCTGATAGAACGGTATCTGCAAAAACGTTATTTAAATAGCGATCACATTTGTTTACGCGAGATCGATAAAAAACTGATTGATAAATGAGATAGAAGAGACTATTTTATTTATTTATTACAGTTTCGCTAAAGATGATTCAAAGTATGGCCAAAACGTAAGATTTGTAATTTGTATCAAATAATGGTAATAATTAAATCGCGTTTGACTCTTATACAACTTACTCTTTCTTGTTAATTCTTTAACGAGAAGTAATCTAATCACAACAAAAATGCTTACCTAAATATACAATAAGTAAGTAATTTTAAACAAATTTAAAATTAAATATTTTCAAAAAATGTCTTCCTTTTTTTACGATTTTAATATGCGAAATGACTGACTACTGGTTAGTTTACTTATATAATACCAGCATACGGTTAATTACAAAAATAATTATAAAAATAGTTATTGTAATATACAATTTTGTGTAATAAATCTTGCATAAAACAATAATGTCGAAAAGAAAAAGATTTGCTTAATTAATAGACAATTCGATTATTTTTATGCGGCATTAGAATTTAGTAACTTAGCTTTCAAAATGAAATCCAATGGCGTAATCGCGATAAAGTAAACGCGATTAGTTGACGAGCACCAAGATCTCTCATCTATCTATCTAAAACCGGCAAAATCTCTATTTTTTTCTCGTAAACAATTGTTCGTTATTTATTTATTCGGCACACGGTATACTACCGACTGAGCAAACACTGACCTTGTCTCCCTGCTTGAGCTGATTCTCCATAGCGGTGATATCCGAGCGCAAGCGCAAGACCTGCGACTCGACCCGGGCGTTCTCTCTCTGGAGCTCGGTGATTTCAGCCTCCAGTGTGTAGAGTTCCTCGCTCTGGACACCGGCGGTCCCGCTACCGCTCGAGTTACCCTGACCCGTGCCTACTGCACCCCCGTGAGCCGGACCACCGGCTTCCAACCCTGAAGACAGGACAGACACGGTCCAGTTTCATCGACTGCCCGTTTATATCGCCGAAAGAGAGATTATGTCGCATATTTCCCGATTTCCGAGAGAGTCGGTTTTACCCGCAATTAAGCGTGCACGGCGCGATTCGTACGCCCTTTCGTCTCAATGCAAAAAATGCGGCCCTAATATGTGACAAGTAATCAATTCTATGGGAAAGCTACTAAAAACTCGACCGTCACGTCGACGGAAGTTCGTACGAATTTCTACGTATTTAAATTCAAGCATTCTGGCGTGTCTTATTATTTTTTTTTTTTCTTTTCTTTTCTTTTCTCATTCACGATTGATAAGCGTTAAATTGAAAAAAAATTCGAACAAGAGGCTTTTACGCGATACAGGTGGAAATGTAGCGAGCATTTAAAATTTATGTCAAGGATCGGTTCAGGCAGCGACTTAGGCGAAGCGGTTTGTGAAACGTCGCAATTATGCAGGTCCGAATAAAGTGTCTCGACCTTCGGTGATGCTACTTGCATTATCTTATTTTTTTTTTTTCTTTCTCTCTCACTCTTCGCTCGTCCCAAGTCACTGCATTATAGCTTGTCTCGAGATAATAGGACGGTACGGTTTCTTCTGCGTACGGTTCGTGCCAAAGTGATTAAACGCATCTCGGCAAAAAAGCGAGAGACACTTTGAGGCTCATTCGATCAAGCGTGTGCTCCGACTCGTTAAGAGACGCACGAACCTGACAGGAGTGCCGTGGAAATGGTATGATCGGGACAATGTCAGGGTGTTTCGGGGGTAATTAGCGTGAGGTGCCATCATACCAGATAGAAGAAAAAAAAAGACGGAGGACACCGAGTGCTGGCGTCGGTACGCGGCGGTCGGCGCGACACTTTATTGAATGCGCGTGAATGAGCGAAAAGAAGCTTACGGTTGTTTACTGTGCCAAAGGTACAGATTCACAAATATTGCCAACACTCGAACGTCGTCACGTAAAAGTAAAAATACTGGTGTGTGGAGATTCTGTAATGTAACATCGAAAACACATAGGAAACAAGTGGCGAATACGTCAGTCCCTTACCTTCAAAAGTAACCGTGCTCCAAGCTCAACATGAAAGGAGCTAATCCCAGAATAAATCAGAATATATTATTTTCCATCATTAAGACATACGGTTATTTGTTTTTTTCGATTTTACATTTCTGTCTTGTACATAACGAAGGAAGAGGTTCCTGCGCGGGACCGAATCGAAAGGGAGGGAAAAAAAATGAGATGTAAATTAACGTCATCACATTCGATTCTGTGTTGCTTCTGTTTCTTCTTTTTTTTTTTCTCTTTTATAAGCTATTTGTGGTATCCTTTCACCGTTTCATATGTAATCAGTTGCGATACTTGTTCGCAAACCTGAAACATTTATTACTGAGAAAGAAAAGGAGTCGAAACGGGAAAAGAAATATTTAAAAAGAGGAGAAATAAAAGAAAACGAACTCTTTTGATGGTCAAGAGAAAAATGGAAGGACAGGGAAAGAGGCTATTCTTATTGGTATGACAGCACATCATTGCGTGAAGAGCAGAGTATGGCATAGCACGGGATCAAGTACAAGGTCTGATATGCACAAGTTTACAAAGGAAAGTACATAATTCCGTATGTTTTAGCATCGTGTCCGTCCGGACGTCCATCAATCAATGAAAAGCGGTGCGATGTTACGTAACTATTTTCCTTAATTGAATTAAAAAATAAAAGAAATGAGTGTTGTGCGTCCACGATAAATTCCGAACGGGCACGATGCGCAAGCATAGAAAAGAACAGAGAGCGAACTTAAACTGTCTTAGCTACTTCGTGACATTTCCTCTCTCTCTCTCTCTCTCTCTCTCTCTATCTATCAATCTCTCTCTCTCTCTTTTTCTGCCGCGCGTTTTGATAGAAAAACGCATCTCGCGGTCTCAATTTTGGCAGCTGCGCGCGAGCAGAATTTTTTTTTACGAATTTTTATCGTTATTCTTCTTCGTAACGATTGGTCTCACGCACAGCATGATTCTGACAATATTATTCTTCGATCGTTAAGTATTGACAGCCGGAGGCGACATCAGTGGCAACTTGATCCTCACCGGTGATTCCTCTGCTGTACATGCTCATATTGTCCTCCGGTTTCGGTTTTTTCACGGCGTGGCTGGCTATCGGGCAACCCGACAAGGACCTGTGGCTGTGGAAGGAGCCGTTTATGTGACCGAGTCCATCGCATCCGGGCGTAGGGCAGTTGACACCCTCGAACTTCATAGCTGTCGCAGCAGCCACGGCCGCCTTGTGCTGTTCCACCGTACCGCCGGACTCCAACACCCGCATTTTATTTCTATTTGCGATTGGGCACCCAGATGCACTGCAATACGGAAACGAGGACATGTACTTGAAGATTATGGATGAACAGGCAACAATTACTCTCGGCGATTACTCTCGCAAAGATCGTTGAGATTGGTTGCATATTATCATAATTCAATTTTTATTTAACAAACGAATAATATAATGAATACGGCAAATTAAAATAGATTTTTATATTTAAGCTCTACGCGTAATTGTTGAATTAATTTATTATCAATTTATTATTTAATATTTAAACTGCAGAAATCGTTACGAATAATATTTTTAACAAGTTACAAAAGTACTCGGAATTTCTCTCAACGGTTAGTCTCGTCTATATAGAAACTAATGCTATCAGAAGTACTTGATCATCGCAATTTAACACATCGGATAATTATATACGTAGAATAAAAGAGAAAAGGAAACAGCATACTCGTATGCTAAGATCCACCTTGCGTGAAAGTTCCTACCAGCCTTACCTGCGGTGCGACAAGAATTTGCCAGTGGCATGGCCAGACCCGTCGCAACCCGGGATTGGACATCTGTAGTCCAAAATGCCAACACCACCGTCACCAACACCACATAATCCGTCCGCACAGAGCGAGCGTGAAACGAGCGGAAACCACCAGTTATTAGTCAGCGTCTTCGCTTTTGCGCGGGGTGTAACACGGGCAAAGGGAGTTAGGATGCGGTTATGGGGAGGAACGGGATTTCCCCTTTCTCGGGTCTCATCCGGCAGCCTTCGCGGTACGTGCAATGCGGTCGAGAAGATACCTGCGTTAGCTGCTACGTGCAACGTGCGAACGCGACGAAAACGCAAATTGAGATCGCGATTACCGCTTCACCCTCAAATTGCGGAACTTGCGAGATGTAATCGCGTCGTGAAACCAAATCCTACCGAGCTCGCGATAACCCCCTACTCTTTTCGGACCCTCATGCAGCATTAATTTATATTCGCTACTCTTTAATATTGGATGCAAAATTAAGTAGGAAAGAAGATTTCACAAGTCAAAATAGTTTTTTTTTTTTTTTAAGAATTCCATTTCGAATCAAAAGAGCACGTTGTATTTGTGGCAATGCTATATATGGTTACGCAGGAATGTATTTTGCATAATTCCTTAATAATTTTTCGCAAAATTTAATTGATAAGATAGTTATTTCGTTAGTATGACCCAATTGGCGTTGCTCATTAAAATTAAACACAATTAGTTGGGGACATCCCGTACGTCTTTGGAATGAATAAAGAGGAGGAAAACGCCGTCAATCCGTGTTAATTGCATGAACAGAAAGTGCAATCAGAATGAAGGTCGCATAATTACATAGTAGTATTCGCGCCGACTGACCTCAGGGGCTCAGAATCTTGACCATCTCGAGGTTTACTCTTTGGCTTGTTGGCCCGTGGACAGCCGGACAAACTTCTGTGCGACGAATAATTTCCCGTGACATGTCCAGAACCATCGCATCCTGGCGTAGGACACTTGAGCTCCTGGGAATGCGCTTGGATTTGCGAGCGGTCGGCTCGTGGGCATCCGGAGAGGCTGCAAAAGGAAAGAGACTCTCTTCTATTTTTTTAGCGTTGCGAAAACGCCATGAAGACCGCGCGCTGCGTGTTCTGAGGAGACATAAGCGGTTATAAGAAACTTGAAAAATTTCAAAAAGTAAAAAGAATTTGTCGTTATGCTACAACGTCGTTGTCTGACAAAATTGCGCAACGCGGTAATCTTCATGGCTTCCGTCACACGAACGCACACCTCAGAAACGTCCAACCATCGCTTCAGCAACACATCGCATGCAATTTACGCGACGTTGCCACGATGTTGTGAGTACTCACATGAGTCTAAGACTATTCAACTCGAAGGACGATCAACGCTTCGAAAATTAGATCTCGATGAGTATCCGAACGATCTCGTTCGCTGAAACGATCGAAATCGTCTACGTGTCGCACGTGATGATTCGGTGCGTCGATAATGCGTCACCGAAGTTAACGTATTGCTATTGATTATTAATCGCCGCGCTAAGATCTAAATATATATTTATTCATTGAAGAGAGCGGCAAGAGACGTTGGCTCACCGAGATCAGTGCAGCGTATCGGCACTGGTTTCATTAGCCAAGTTTATTATTTAGTTTTCGGACGACTTGCCTTGCGTCCAGTTCGAACGAAGACTTTGAGGGGAAGGGAGACCTAAGACTCGCATCTCTTGCTCGAGCACCGATCGTGCCCGAGTCTTACGCTCCAGGGATACCCTCAAATGTCGTACGGATTATGATCGATGCGGGCGGACAACGGATCGTGTTTGGTAGCATGCAAATGGCAACGCCGTGTTCCAGTTGGATCACTTATGAGGTGTCGCTCGTTAAGATCAATCGCGCTTCGTACTAGCATTGATCCGAGATCGGTCTTACTCTAAGAACATCGAAAGGGAGAGCAGGGAGCACACTCACACCTGACCCCAATGAAACTCGCCAATTGCCAATTTGACTTTGCACGCGAGGTGCGTCGCGAAGCGATATCTTCACCGCTTCGTGGGTTTCCTTCATTATTACGATAAAGTTCTGCTATGACATGGTCATCGACAACAGTTCGCTACGAAGCTGCCCACTCGAGGCTGGCGAAAGCGGCTTTCAACGGACGGGTAGATAGTAAATTAATCACTACGTATACGTATGAAAGCGAATGAGTCTCGCGATCGAAAGCGGGATAATTCTTGTGCAATGCCAATTCCTCCGCAACGCCGAACTTTGATTTTGTCATCCCTTTTTCGTAGGGGTCGGGTAAAAACAGCGAAGAAAAAAAAAGAAAGTTCATTCAATTACGAGGCTCATCTACACACTTTTGATATCGCATAATGTAACATAGATATAATGTAACATAGATGTACACAGAATATGAAAAAAAAAGAAGAAAGGGGAGAGAAAGAGATAGAGCGAAAAATAGATTATAAGGAAAAATAAAGAATATTTATCGTATGTATATATACTTATGCAAAATAGCTATAGTACCACTGGATATTCACACGTACGTCATATATAGATATATATACGGCAACATAATATTAATCAAGTATATAACTCAACCGCTCAACTAGGAGAAAATAGGGTTTCTAGACGTATGTTTCGTATCGCAACACACTTAAGAAGCAACTACGCCACGGACCACCAATATGCATCGATGCAAGAACCATCCATGTAAATGTAATTCGCAATTTACACAATGTCGTGTTTCTTGTATGTATATATGTATGTGTTTCAGGATACTGTCATCTACCAGATTTTTTTTTATAAAAATATCTATCGAGAGGCTTTATTGAGGGACCAAAGAGGAACAGCATAAATTTAAGTGTATGTATGTATGTATGTATG
>VBVR01000956.1:0-30322 GCA_011638315.1 Tetramorium parvispinum | reverse complement strand
CTTTAAGAATCAATTTGATATTCATTATATCATAATCGCACAATTGATTTAATTAAGAAAATTATGTCTTGAAATCCAAGAATATATTTTTAAACTATTAAAATTAAAAATTATGAAATATTATTTATTACGACATTGTTATGTTTAATAAAAAATGATATTGAATTATAATTTTGCAACATTAATGCGATTTTCGAACGAATAGAATATTCATTTATCGGCGTGATTGTATTTTATAAAGTGTCGCAGACAATTTCGAGACAATGTGAATAATTCTCTGTTGACGCGCTCAGCCCTGGTGTTTGTTTTTGTGGCATGCAGCATGCCGTGTTTACGCAAGGTCGCCGCGCTACCATTCGTACGGTGAGACTCGGAGCGGACAGGTAGCATCGCCGCACTGCTCCGTATATCGTCGCGTTCGAAACGCGTAACATTTCCTGCGAACAATTAGTGATTATCAACCCATGGGATAAATTAATTTCAGCAATTAACGTCATATAAACTTCGTCATCAAACTTCGACGCTTATTTATTGAGGCATTATTTCGCTCGATTTATTTCTTTGAAGAATTAAAGTCGTAATGAGGATGGAAATTATAAGTTATTTCGTATTTATATATCACGATGATAATTATGCTTTTAATGGATATTTAAATTCGGAGAATATATCTTGCATCGCGCTTTGAACCTTTATCGATCTGTTGTGAGTATAATTTTCGTATATACTGCATGGAAAGACTAACTGTTGGATCAAATAATATAAATTCATTGCCCCTTTTATGCCAAAACCATGAATATTCCAATTTTCACTTTTTAAGTAAAGAAGTGTGGTAAATGTTTTTTTTATTCCTATAATATATGTTAAAACGATAAATGTGTACATAGCATGGCGACAATTATTATACTCTAAGCTTGATTCATTTTATATGATTACATTTGGTATTCAATTGTAAATTTCCAAAATTTATCCAATCGCACTTTTATTGTATTGGCATAAAGAGAACGATATATTTTTTTGTTAATAATATTTCACGTATTTTACAGATTTATGCGTTTATAATATGTGACACTTGTGGTTGTATGTATTTCGAGCGGTTTACCGCGTACAAAATAGTCGTTAAATCGACTTCATTAATTATGTCACGTAGTCTCAATACGAGATTGTAGCAATCGCGAAGTATCCGACTAACTGAGGATAATTAGTTTTGAAAAATTAGTCACCAATGGAGAAATACCGTGATGCAGCTTTGTGCAATCGTATTTGATTCGTGTTATTCTGTCCGTCACGATGTGGCAAAATCCGCGTTGCGTGATGCGGCGGACGTCGGGAATGCCATTTAAACCATCCGGCCATCATCGTATTCTGGTAATTAGTGTGCGCGCAATCGTAATTAACCGCATTTTCGCGAGTGAGTATTGTGAGTGCCAGAGGGAACTTGGAAGACATCAGACAACGACAAAATAAATATATATATGTATATATATATATATATATATACACACACAAACATGAATGTGTATTTTATAATACATATTTGATATATTTTTTTACATCATATTTATTTATATTGTGTTGCATTAATTTTTTTTATTATCTCTACGAATCATATTAACATAGAATGTAATATGTGCATAAAATATGTATTATAAAATATCATCGTTTAGAATATCTGCAGAATATATATTGGTTTATTTAAGGACATATTTCAAAGGTGTATTTTAACATTGTTTAAAGTATTCTTAAAAACATGTTTTGGACAAAAAAGCCTAAGATTTCGTTACGTGAAAAAAATTTAATTCTGATATTAACATATCTTTAAATTTTTCCAAGTTTGTATTGCCACCACTTGATATTATTCCCTTTATTCCGTAATAAATTCATATTACGAAATACGCGCGAAACATTGCCCCTATTGTCTCGATAATCAACAATTGATAAGACTCTACATCGCGTGTGCCAAGAATATAATTCTGTATCTCGCAAAATCCATTGCAAGTTACAATTGTGTTTTTATAACGCATAAACAGTTTTTATTGTCGCATCATATTTTCTCTGTGATGACGTACCACATTGCCCATAAAGGAGATTTTGCAGTACAAAAAATAACTTCGATCTCTTCTGTTAGATTCAAGAATAGATGGTGCAAAGCGTAATGGGGTGTAAATGCAACGGTTGCGTGCGTTACACAACATACGTAACTGAAAGCGGGGGAACATTTATATGAAATGTGACGTTGTTGCACATATCGTATCTAATTAATTAGATTACTTGGCCTATATATCCTATTTATATGGCGCAAGGAATTGTGTTTCGCGTAACTCTCTGGCCATGCGAGATATGCGCGTGCAAATATAGCCGAGTTTAATTTGAATATGTTGTTGCCTAGCATCGTGGTATGCAGTTTCGTTTAAATAATAATATTACAAATTAACAATTCCGCCCATTAGAAGGTTGGCGTAATCACGAAAAATTATTATGTGTAAAGGATGTAATAGTTGCAAAACAGTATCGTTCATGAATAATACTACAATTCACATTTTCACGGTTTCCATACATTTTACGGTTAAGTAGGATTATCTAATTTTCAATGTGCATTTGCATTACAACATTAAATTAATAGAATTGTAAAATCACATGGACGAATGACTTGAATATGCGTATCTGACGACAACACCTTGGAGACCAAACGGTGATTACTCAAAATTACATTGCGATTGAATTTTCATAATTTTATGGGAAGAATGTTTACTAAAAAGTCCCGTATATGCAATAATACGCGAGAAATGAGGGAAAATTTTCTTCATGTTTCTTTATCTCTGATGAAATTTTTTTCATTCGTAACTTACATCAGAAAAACGACTTGCTCTTATTTCTGCCTTTCAAACTTTATTTCAAAGTTACTGACATAGACTTTCGACTTACAATTCATGCGAAAACATTTCGATGAAGACGGTAACATTTGAAAGGAAAAGGAATAATTTTTCTCGGTAATATGAGAAATATTGAGGAAGACATCAGGCTTTTCACGCGTTCTCCCTTTTGGTAAATTTTGAACCAAAATCAACTTGCTGCGTATTTCCGAACTTCCTCCGTTTCCTCGAGGGCCTGTTTGCGTCACGAGTTTTGGCAACGGCTTCGGTGATGCCGTTCGATATTCCCTTCGCGAGACCGCCGTGTATTCAGGGGTGGCGAAATATCCTTTTTTTCCTCTCTCTCTCTCTCTCTCTCTCTCTCTCTCTCTCTACAGTGGAAAGTAAGACATCTAGAGGTTGAGCGGTTGCTGTTTGCATCCTCTTACAAGCACGAAATAAATTCAAGAGATAAAATAAATTCGAGAGAGAGGGCATGCACGCGCTATTCTTTGCGCCTTGTTGGTACAAAAGGTACGAATGTAGGTCGCAATATACGATTTCTTCTCTTGCAGTTCTCGTGTCTATGACCCGTGTCCTCACCTCATTTTTCACGTAAAACCATGAATGTTCATGTCACGAAGAGTTGTGCGGTGACATGGCGAACGCTAGGGCAAAATCTTTATCTACATAATACTACTTGCTCTCTCTCATATTTACCATTTATTTGGGCGATATAAAATGCAACTTGATAAACGAAATGCGATTTAAACGAAATCTATGCCACGTATATGAAACAATAACTGCTAGAATTCATAATTTACAAATTTCCTAATTTACAAATAGAATTATGAAACAATTTCATTATTGACAATACCTATTACTTTCCTCTTAATGAATCTTAATGAATTAATTAATTTGATTATAAGTGTAAATCTAGCGTTTTAGTTTCTATTTCTATTTCTATCAGGTATATGGCAATCGAGCGTAACGATATTTTCTCATTTCAATGTCGTTAAATATAAAATATTATTCGCATTTCACGATCAATGTCCAGATAATCGGATTGGCAATCTCGAAATTGAGATCTTTCGCTTTCTTACCTTATAACGGCGCATTACCTGTCGTAATCTCATTACACGCACGTCGATCGATCGGGCCGAAACGAAAGCGCTGGTGCTTGACTCGCGTCGCGATAACGACAAGCCACAAAAGCTCGGAACGCGCATCGCTCGGTGCAATCTCGACATCGTTATTCCAACGACGTAGCTCCGCGTGCTAGCTCGCTCCGCTCGCGCTTTTCCTCCAGCCCGTTTGTCTCCCGTGACAAAACGGACGGTCGTTTTCGCCGTTTATCCGTAACTCTTGTGCTGCGTCGGGCCGCGTCAAGCAATCATGTCTGTGTTTGCGGCACAGCGCGCGATTACTTGAACGTCTGAAACTCGCCGCGACGGCCACTGCATCACCCCCGCACCCCGGCTTCCATTAATCGTCTTTCTCTATATCGTGCCCGTGCGAAATTGTGCGTAATTGGCACTAATCGTGACTGTGAGCAATTGAGAATGTGTGACGAAAGCTATAGAATTTTATCGTGACAGCCTCAATTTATCCGCGTGACTGACGATGACGGCTTACGTTTGCGTAAGTAAGATAACGTAACTCAGTTAGAGAGAATATTTCCGCGTTATTATATCTTTAAAATCTACTTATTATTTAAATTTCGACTTTTCTTTTGCTCTCAAAAACAAATTTTAATACATATCAATACATATATGTTAGTTATAAGCTAGTAATATTTTTACTACATATTTATTTACATAAAATTGATCGTATAAACATATCGTTAATATTTATTTCAATTGAATTTTTTTAGAAAAAAGTTTGTAGCAATTTCTTTCATAAAAGTAATTCCATTGTCAATATTGTAAATTGGAGTAGTATCTTTTTTTTAGCAGGATTAATATCGCGTTTCTGTAAAATAATGATTCACGATCCCCTGGTCTTAAGAAAATGGTTAGTAAATATCAGAGATTCCCGTGGAAACTAATGAAACTAAAGCTTGTTGGTTATTTTGTATATTGTTAAATATTGAAAATCTTTTTACCATTTACCTTCGTTATAAAGCTATTTTTAAATGTATTTTTGAATGAACGAATGTAAAGCTATTTTTACTGAATCTTTTTGATTTATATTGGTAAAAATTAATACGCTCTTTCGAGAAATATTACGTTTGTAAATATTGACAGCACGAGTTTATTTCATGCCAATTTTTAGCTTAAACTGATATAATATTAATTAATGTTACTTAAATTATTCAAATTAATTATGTGAATGACCTCAATAAATTTCGAAATAAATTCCGAAACGACAGCTTTAAAGTAAACTTATCGTAATTATTTGTAAACTTATTTTATTTTGTTCAACATCACAATCAATATTATTGATTTTTTGTTTAACTGAATTAACATCATTTATTAGTGATACGGGAATCTCTGATTATTTGATAAATCAGATCTCCATTGAAATGTAGAGAGATATAAGAAAAATATGTAGATTGAATATACATATGCCTTTTTTTAAGGATACATTTTGTTCAGAGATTAGCAATAAAGTAACGAAAGATCATGTATCTCAATCTCTCCATGTAGTCGTAATGGGTTCAAAGATCGTATTTTGCGTTATTAAACGCGGAGGAAACGTGGACGAAGTTTTACATCCACGAAGCGTATGTCAAAGAGGATGTCCCATATACTCGCGTCCGGATCAATAACGCATACGCTCCAAATCGGAGCAAACCTTGCTCGTCCAATTGCAATGAATTGCGCGAGACTGAAAGATTTCGTAATTGTTACTAATGAATGTTTTAAAGAGCGTGAATTATTGGTTAAGGATTTTAAGATTAAACTCAAATTTATTTACGATGATTCGTATTG
The DNA here is from genome assembly GCA_011638315.1 of Tetramorium parvispinum. Classification (NCBI taxonomy): domain Eukaryota; kingdom Metazoa; phylum Arthropoda; class Insecta; order Hymenoptera; family Formicidae; genus Tetramorium; species Tetramorium parvispinum. The sequence goes on along the minus strand of VBVR01000956.1, from coordinate 24,540 downwards.
CGTGTCATATATCTCCTTTTCAATATTGCCTTTTACGATCTGCAACATATTTATTTGGATCGGAAGTGAAAGAGAAAATTACAAAATTGTTCACTACATATATTTTTCTATAATTTTTTCTTTTCCAAATATTGAAAACGCGCCAGCTTTGTTTTAAAAATAATAAGCTAACGACGGGGAAAAAACGGGACTTTAGCAACACATTGTCTAACGAAGTAAAATAATAAGACAATAGATTCGATTGTATATTCATTGCGAAGCATGTTTGTACAGTCGCACACAGGGGTCTAAGACCTCCTTTTATCATGATACACGCTGTTAGTTTACGCGGGAGCGCACTGTTATACCTTATTGTTGGCAGATTGCATTTAGCGCGGTCGCGTGAACGCGACGTGTCGTCGCTGCACCGGAGGGATATTCCGACTCCGTATTTTGCTAGGGAGTGGCATGAACATATCGATTTTGCTGCACATCGCGTAGAAGCAGTCGGCGTAAACAGAAAATACTGCCGCCGCTGCGAAGAAATTAGAACGTACTACTTGCGACGTCCGGCCCCGGACGCTACTACGTGCGGACGCGAAAATTTCGTCGTCTACCTGTTCGCTTCGTTGACTTCCATTTGCTGTTCTGAGAGTGAAATTTCGTGTATCCAGAGAATACATGAGATTACGTAAAACTCCATCCGACGTTGCATCCGCCGTACTGCTCGCGAGAATCAAGAGCCGATACATTAACATCACGAGAGTTAACAAAGCTTGAATAAATTTTGTCAGAAATCCAAATTTCATTGTGCACGTTCGTTATTGTTTTTATCATTGATGGATTGTTCGAAACGCCTTATTTGCACTGTTGGGCAAACGATTATTATCTTCTTGTTTAATGGAGACGGTATAATTCATCAGTGTTGTTCCTCATTAATTCATGTCTCCGTGAATCGGTTTTCCAAGGAAAATGCTCGCGAATGGTACTCGGCGAGCCGGCCACGGCTACGGCGAATGAGTTTGAAACTACTCTTGTAACGCAACGACGATGTCGAACGAGTCGAGTTGGAGACTGAAATTGAAACTTTGGCTCGTACTCTTCGAATGCACAATGTAACGAGATCGACTTGACTATACGTGCCGGATTCTAATTAGAATATTGTAGGGATTTCATTTTCCACGTCCTTGTCGTCGGTCTGTCAAAACATTGCGAACACTATCGGATCCTTCCGAGTTGTCCTGGATCTGGTGAAGACGTTGCATTCTGCTCTTTTCAAATCGCCGAAATGGCACTAGTCAAATGTTACCGTTTTCTGTAAAATCATTTCTGACCTCTTTACTGCCCCGTTTGTTGAAACGCTGTTGTTCGTTATCCTCTACAAACGGTCGCGTGAAAGGCGCGTTGAAATCTTTCGATATCTTGACGTATTCGGAGGCGGGCGTCGAGCGACCGGAATTAAATTGAAGAGAAAAGTTGCACTTGTGGGGGGCCGTGGCGTTTGTGCCAAAGCGAGTGCTCTCTCAGTCGCTGTCCCACGGCATTGTACAAGTTAGCAGCTGCAACTGGCATTAAAACTATTGAAACGTGCTGCTCCGACGAGATCCATTTCCACGCGGAATGCCTCGTCAACGGTTCTGCGACGACGAAAATACAACGACGAAATGAAAAAAGCCGCGTGAGGATGAGAGGGGGGGGGGAGAGGAATGGGAGAATTTTCATTTCCATTTCCATTCGGTTAATCCGCTCTTCTCTCTTTCGAGAACAATTTAATACCATATTGTATGCATTGCGATAGTAGTAAACGCGCTAATTGTGACAAAAATGTGGTTCGTGATCAACGGAATTTATCACGAAGGATCCGACGAAAAAGATCGCGTCAAGTTCCGTGGAGCAATTGACGCTAGCCGTCAACGAGAGGCGAGGATCTCGCCGCAAACGTGAAAGAGATCGAGGCCACCGAAAATATACGAGTACGAGGAAGTTTATTCGCACGCTGCTCGATCCAAGTCGAGAATAATGGCCGGCTCTGGCGCATACAAATCTGCTTTAGGCGAAACGCGTATCCACTTTTGCCCGGGTGGAAGAATTTGGCGGTGAGGTGTAAGGGGGAGACGGGCTTAACGGGTGGAAACGTCAGTGTGTGTTGACCGTGTTGTCAGCGGGGTGCAATGGAGGAACTGGCGCAGGGCAGGCCGACAGGCTGCAGGTGGAAGCGCGTTCTCATTGCGGTTTAGTTTACAATTGGCGGATCTGTAAACACATTAGCCTATGCCGGTTGTGGCCGCCTCGACGCTCGTTCTCCGCCCTTCTTCCCTCTCGCCTCCAACCGATCCGATTAGAGAACGCGCCACGACGCCGCGCCGTCCGTCCGTTATGCGCAGCACGTCTCGCGTTCCGTGCTGCACTCGGAATAGGAGTGCTATTGCGTTTCTCCTGCCGTTGGACTGTCGCGTAAAGTACTCCACATGTCGTTCTCGTCATCGTTCGATGTCCCTTGTGTCCCTTCTGTGCTTAGAACTGTTCGGTCGACGATTCCATGTTCAGATTTCTCATTGCCAAAGCGCAGTTGCCGGTCTTCGAAAGTAGCACAGTGTCGAAAAATTTTATTTCAATAAATAGATCGTATAAAAATTTTTAAATATATATATCACAATAATGTAAGATTATTGAAAAAAAATCAGAAATATCTTAGTGCAACACAAAATTATTAAATCGCTAAACTTTAATTAAAATAATTTTTGTAAGAGAATCTCTTTTTTGACAAATATTCTTATTTTTCTGATTTCCTGATCAAATATCCTCGCTTTGCATTGTCGTTAATATTAATAGTTCGCAAAATACTTGGGGCTGAATGAAGTACAAAGATTGTAGCGGAGGGTGTATCGTGTTTGATGTAAAGATAATTATTATAGAGAAGATGTCCTTGTCCCTCTCTCGTTTTTTACCCCTTCGGGGCTTTTGCGTGTTCGGCCTGGCCAACCTGATTAACTTGTGTTGATTTTCTCTGTTCTCTTATATAAACACGGTCATGCGGGGTTCCGTAGCCGCACACGTTATATGGTTCGAGAGTTACGATAGATAAAAGGCTTTTATATACCACATTCGAGTGTGTGTGGGATTAAAGCAAACATAGTATTCCAGAAACAGTTCGCTTGCTTCCTATAGAACGAAAAGCGGATTCTGCCGGAACGTGCGGATGGAACGGTGTCGTCTCTTGCTTCAGTAAAATCGACTTGCTAGGAAAATCATTTTTATATTCATTTTTCATACACATATGTATATAGAATGTTTTAACTTAAATTCCAAGATCATACCTTTTCAAAGTATAATAGAAAAGAAAACTATTACATTTTGGAGAACGTAACTGAATTTTTTTTAGATTGAAAATTATATCTCTAGACTCTAGAATATGTTTTTACCGAGTTTAAGGTTTCAAAAGACGTGCAAACTTTATATACATTAGGAAGTTTTTGCAATTCTGTATTTGGGATACGGTAAACGTTAAAGTGACCTAATTTCGTCTTTCGATGTGATTATGTTACTTTAACGTTTATCGTATTCCAAATACGAAATTGCAAAAACTCCCTATTGATAGAAAACTTTGTATTTTTAAAAAATAATTCTTTTCATTTACAGATAAATCGATTTTATTCTTATAGAAGTAATCTATCAATTAGTATTTAAATCTAAACATTGTTAATTAAACTTAATGCTTTTTGTAAACAGCTCAAAAACATTTTTATATAATTTTAAATAATTTTTATATATAAAATATTAATTTTTTATAAAAATATATAATGAATGTTTGTAAATGTATGTACTATTAGAAATTGCAAGAGAAGTTTACAAAAAAATTATTCATTAAACTTATAAAAAAAATTTCTTTAACCCCCGGAACCTATTTTTTCAATCGAGAAAAACACTCAGGGTCAATTTACCCCTGTCCACATTTTAAAATGCTCTCATTTAAAATGCGCTTGTTCGATTATCTTGAAAAATATTTTTTTAATATTTTAAATATTTTGAAATATGCCTAGATAGTTTATATGTGTCGTTAACATTATGAACATTGTAAAAAAATATTGCAAAAAGAACAATTTTGCAAGAAGTTTTTTTGAGATCATAAACTACCACCAGAAAGCCTCAGACCTGCCAGACCTTTCAAAACGGCTTTAAAACTATTTTTTATCAAAGTTGACTACAGGGTCAATATGACCCTGTGTGTTTCCCGAGGGTTAATTTAATATTTTCCAGCAGAATTTCACATATACGTACAAAAATTAAGCTATTAATTAAAGTGTAAATTGACGTCACCGCGAGAATTCGCACGCTTCTCGTGAAGGGAAAATTATTCTCGCAAATTACCGTTTTGATTTGTAGCGCACGATAAATTGGATAGGCCCTCGAATTTAATGAGCAATGCGATCCACTAATATCCGGATATTCTGGAAGTACTAACGAGCATATCTCGCTCATTCATCCTCCTCCCCCGTTTTCTACGACATGTACGACAGATATACAAGCTGGCTTTTGCATGTTGCCTGGTTGTATCTCTAGAGAGTGTCTGTCGGCCTGAAGATTATGCACTTTAATGAAAAGGCACCCTTGCGTCTGCAATGTGTGTCTAAAATCTGCGAGGCGTCTTGAGAGAATATGGCATGTTTGTACATATATGAGCACTCACTGCGTTTGCTCTAAATCTCTAAATTGTACGTGTGTTCCAATGATAAGCGTTGCTTACGGATTCTATACTTCTTTTCGAGAAAAATTATTTCGGAATTTTCTCGGTAATAAGTATCGCGAAGTAAAACAAAGGAGAGAATCGATTCTTTCAATATTTATTTAAGGCTTTAGTAATTATTATTTCTAAAAATTTTTAAATGGTCTGGTTGGTGGGCATATTGAATTTCAGAAATATAAATAATTGCTAAAATTACACATTGAAAGTGGCTTTATACCCTAAGTGGCTTTTAATGTGTAATTTTAGGTTTAATTGAGATGTTACAAGTTTTACTCGAAACTAAACTATCATAATACCTGACTCACAATGTTTAATGCGAAATATTTAATAAGTAAATAAATGAAGGGGAATAAGGCAGTAAAAAGATTAATTTCATATTTGTTTAGAAAAAGCGAATGAGATAGAAAATTCTATATTCGCGTATAGAAAATCACTATTTCTTGCGTCCTTTCCCTCCGCAAACTTACTAGATGGCTTAGACCATGTAGAAAATTAAAAGTTAGACGCATTCAAGTCCGAGGATGAGTTATTTCCATACGCGCGCAGTCGCGGTTAATTAAAACTTCTTCTACCGATTCTCTCGCTCTTCGCACATGCGGTGAGTTTTAATAATCTCCAAAAGTGCGGCATTAGCCTAAGTCGCCGCGAAAGCCGATTTCGTTGGAAACTCGTAATTGTGCCGGTATATATAATTATAAGTTATTGAGGGGGGGGAGGGGGTGTTCATTATGCGCGTCTCTCGTATTTCTAAGCGTAATTAATTTACTCGAATTCGTGTCGTTGCTACACATATTGTACTCGCGCACGCTTCTCGTAGAAACTCGTGTTGTATTCCCGCGCAACTGAACTGTCGATACGATTGACATAGAATGGTACGTGCTGAATTCGATTACAGGTAACGATAATTGCAGCCATACGTGCACGCCTGCCATGGAGGTAATCCCTTACACCGGGACCTCTCTGGAAGAAGCTCTTCTTTGTTCTATTTACCGCCTACAGGTATTTACTCGCTTCGTACATGCAGTTAATAAGACCGGCTGTAATGAACTCGTTTATTTGCTGGAGCATCGAGAGAGAAGTTTAAAGCGCTTTCTCTCTCCTCCTCTCTTCTCTCTCTCTCTCTCTCTTTCAACTTATCGATTTAAATTACGTCACAACTCGAAAGTTACAAATTATATGAAGCAGAGGTAAAAATTTCCGCATATTATACGGAAAACAGTATATAGCATATAACTGATATTTCCTTTAAATTGCCATCATCTGCAACCGATCATTAACGGTGCGTTTTGAAACGTTGCGGGAGAATTGCGATCGAGTCAGACTGACATCGTGGATATGACGCGAATGAATGAAGCGAAATTTTCAATAGGAGCTTAATTTTCAGCAATTTAAAATGCCGCTATTTATAATTGCCGGACGAAGGGAGCGGGCGAAGCCCGAACGAAACGGGAACGTGACGTCGGGATGGTAAATTTCGACAATCCACGGATACGAGACGGCGCGTTAGGAATTCGAAATGATTCTTTTTCATGGAGCGAGATCATCCCGTCGACCTTGGGCCGGACACGTTTTCTCGCGCGCGTATGCCTTTCGTATACCTGGATCCACCTGTCGACTCTCTCGATATCCCGATACGTGCTAGCCGCTATATGTAGAACGTAACTAGGTACACACTTTATCAATTACGGATTTTTCAAATCAAGAGTTGGCCCTTTTGTGCAAACAACTAGATACTTGCGAGGCTCGCGAGAGGTGAAGTACAAATTAACAATGTTTTAAAAGTTTAAAATTCAAATGGATTTTTGTGTACAAATCGCTTTATTCTTTGCTTAATATTAAGCGTACTTTATATTTGGAAAATTTTTAGGTGCCTTTAAGGGCCTATGTCGCCATTAAAATATATTTCTCATAAATAAAGGAAAACGAAATTTGTCAATCTTAAAACATTCTAATTAGAATACTAAATCCATATGATTAAATCGATAGTATAATCGATTTAAAACTTTTGATGTTAATGAGCATCATGTTAAGATGTAAAGATGATAAATAATATTTATTATTTTATTCCTCTTTCTATTCATTCTCTTTTTTTTTCGTTAAATCTATTTTTTACGAAACATATATTTTTCAAATATTTGCACGGTTTTGTTAGCTTAACGAGAAAGTTACATTTTATCAAAAATCTGGGAAACAGTTCGTGCAGAATTGTTCAAAAGTCCGTAGAAATAAAAGGAAAACAGTTGGAAATCTACGAATATTCTCTACATACGCGATTCGATCTAACATCACGTAGACGCAAACGTTGACTTGACACGCAGCGCTTTGCATTCTTCATTCGTGTCTTGTTCTCCTCCTTTTTCTGTATCCTACGCCCTTATCGTGGCGTTTCATTTTCCTCTAGAGTCTTCCTGGTCGGGTCAACGTCATCGATCCACGGAAAACCACTACCATCGTCGCCATCGTCGCCACTATCTTCCGTTTCTCGTTTCTCCAAAGCGCGACGGGGATACCAAAGTTTACTGGCGTATAGGGACGCGAGGCGCGTAAAGCTTCATCAACAATAAATAATGTTAGACTCGCGAACGCGATAAATTACGGTTGCATTCTCTCATTAATTTCCCAGGTCTAGATATATCGTTTCTTGAGTGTAGGGAAGAGAGAGAGAGAGGGGGGGGAAGAGGGAGTACTATTGACGGTTTGAATTTGATTTTCGCATAGCACATGATCGAGACATTAAGTTTAAACGTTTACACGACGATAGTAATAAAGATATCCCTCGAAGATATTGGTTAAGTCGTTTTCTCCATCCATAAGGAGTTGAGATCATTGGTTTCGTACGATTTCTTCGACACGTACGAAGGTAACGGCATAGGAAGGCACGACGTGCACGGCATTACAAGGCGCGCTGCACGGAAATTCATTTTACGAAGCACGAAGCTCTATTTTTGTCTTACGCAACAGATATTACATTGTAATGTATTTCTCGATTTTATCTCGTCTTGTTTGTCGTACAATATACGAAGTATACTTGCATAATCATTCGAATGAAAAAAATTAATGAAAATAGAATAATCGTTCGTGAAAATAAATTTCTATGAGAAAATAATATAATAATCGGTCATCAAATTTATCTGATATATTTGAGTAGAGAAGTTTGAATTTATAATATATCGGAAAAGATATATGTGTTTATGTAATATTATTATATACTTATACATGTGAGAAGTTCTTTTTTATTAAATATTTAAAGAAAAAACTTATTAATTCATTCAGATTTATCATAAAATTGCATTTGCAATATTTTTTGAATATTGCATATCTCTTCGATTAAAATATACGTAAAATTGTAAAGGGTATTTTAAAAAAGCATCAAAGTTGAATTATTATAAAGTATCAAAGATCTGAGTTATATTTAGAAAAATTAAATGTCTACAACACTGATCATGTTTGTAAATATAAAAAATGTTCTTTCATATTATAATCATTGTGTTTGCACCAATAATTCGAATTCAATATTATCAATAAAATACATTAGTAATATCAATTTTATGTCTTTATATTATATAATGTGAATACGCAATAACATATTTTTATTTAAGCTTTAATTAAGCTTTAATTAAAATTTAAATGATAATTAATGTTTAATGTAACGTATTTTCGACGGTAAAGAGATAATTACGTATCAATTGCGTAGTTTATATTTCACGAGAGTCCCTCACCTAATGAATAGTGCGGACGGATACCCAAGTCACTTCCCTTTAGTATTGAAAGGGCCGTTTTAACCCTCGCACCCTTCCTGAGGCCTCTTTTATCCTCACACAACGAGCTAGCGATCAAGTCATAGGTCTGAGGTCTCTATTCGACGAACGAAGCGAAGGGTCTCAGCCTCCTTGAAAGAAATCAATCTCTGCTTTTTCTTCTCTTTTCTTTCAAGCTTTACCGGCTAATGAGAAACGACCCGGCTCCTAAGAATCATTGGTCCCGTTCCAGCTTACAGCGGTATCAGTTTGGACGACCAACTGGTTTCGCCACAGCTAATGAACATAATCGGGCTAGATTTAATCCGATCTAATTAGAGTGTGCCGCGCGAATTGTCTGGCTTCCCGTTTCTCATAAATAATTACAACGTGTGAGATTGGTTAAGCGCCCAATACTCATTATCGTGAACAATTTAATTATCTCGTAAACATCTCGGTGTTTGGAATAATGATTACATGGAAAAATATTTTTCAAAGATATAATTGGTAAGGCTATCGAAGTGTTAAAATTGCAATTACGATTCTTTATTCGAGTTTTTTCAAACTACTAGCTCTTTAATTGTGATCTCAATTATATAAACGATTACCTAATACTTTAATAATTAGACGATTATTTAAAATGCACGATATATTTGCTGTTCAAATGGTCCACACAGTGTTTACGCGTCCCAAGTTCGCTTATGTACAACTATGTGTCATGTCACATATGTCTGTTTTTTAAATGACCTCATCTTGTTACGGTTGCATCCATTTATTAGTTACCTTCAACAGTGTGACAAGAAGGTTAGCGTGAGTCAAGTCGTGCAACATTAAATGCGGTTTCGTTTTCTTTATAATGTGGAACGAGTTGCATCTATAAAGCGTGGGCATGAAAGCCTTCGATTCTTTAACCGAACCAGTAGTCCTCGGCGATTCAATGACGATGTTTATCCTTTATTCATCAGTCGCACTTAGAAAGGCTATGTAATCATCACACTTTTAAATACCTACATTAATAATAATATCTTGAAATCAATTTATCGAAAGAAAAATTTGTTGCAAATTAAACGCATTTGCTCGTATCACTAGCTATTTTTTTTATTATTGTCAATTATTTGTTTAAAATTTTAAAAATCGGAATAGTTTTGTTATATTACTTTTTTAAAACGTGATCAATAATATATTTAAAAAATAAAATTTTCATTCTTTCTCTCTTTCTATCTTTAATATATTCGTTATTTTAGTTTATTATTTAAATATATATAATGTTTTATTTTATTTTTTTACGTATTTATTATCTTCTCTAAGAAAATATTGTGATTATTTGTAATACATGATTGTAATACATGTTTTAGTAGTTCTTGCATTAATCTTTTATATTGAGTGCATTATCAAATATTCATTAACGCCGCACTTTAATTACTGAGAGTGCACGAACTCATGCAATTATAAGACACGTCAAACTACAATCCGACTATGTCGGAATTTGCTAGCATAAACTTCCAGGCTGAGATTCGTGGGTACATCAGCCTCAACTTCAAACTAACATTCTAATTCGCTAATACGAATGCACATCACTCGTGAAAGGCGTAATATTCTCTGTGATTCGACATGGCGACCTGGCAGCTTTGCTCGGTACATGCTGATAGATGATATTAGTCCTTTGTATAGGATACTCGATCGGTTCTGCTAGTTTCAATACGTCGGCTACAAGTACCATTGTAGTTTCGCTAATAATGCTTCTTTCACATTTATTTGAAGAATCTGTGTTTAGAAGACTCTTACTTTGACATATATACAAATATATATTTTTATAATTACAATTCTTTTTAATATCTTGAAACAAAGTACCCTACAAATAATACATATAATGTGGCAAACTTTTCAAGAGTGTGCGCTTCAATGCAAAGTCAATTTTTTCTCAGATCGATTCTTATATGGAGCCTTTCATTATAGAATTTAGCAGAGAAATTAAAAAACTTTTGACGAATTAATCCTTGTAAATAGGCTTTTATAGATTTTATTTTAAGATAATATTTTAATCTTACTTGGGCTACTTGATTGAATTATACAGACATTTAATATTGAATATCGGAAACGTGCAACATAAAATATTTTTACAATTATGCATAATTATATTATAACTTATAATACTTGCTGTAAAATTCTTTATACGCGGTTAATGTTTTTCAATAATTTCGAAACAAGTACTATGATTCTTCTCGATTCAGGTTGCCACTTGGAACAACGTCGTTGCTAAAAAGCCACCCGGAATTCGGGCATGTCGATGACATTGATCGATTACCCAATCCCTCGTCATCCCGCGTTTGTCAATACCGCCCATCAAACCGGGATCATATCTCCGTCAAGTGTACCGAAAATGAAAAGATCCGCGTTCGTTAATTGCATCGACATTCATGCTTCGTCATTCTTCGCGAGGAGCACGGAGGGCACGGAGGGCACGGAGGGCGCGGACACAAATACCTATCGGAAAAGATATTATGACGAAATTGCAAGATACCTCTTTTTTTTTATTTCATTCTTTTTTTCCATATATCGTTTTTCGATAGGAGAGCGTTTCGAGAGGTACTTTAATATAAGCGACACGGGCGGGCGATAAAAGGGATCGAGTCACAATTGTAAAGTTGATCACGCTGCTCGGTATGTCCTTATATCGTGTTCGTATGCAGCGCTGCAAAGCCGATTCGAGACCATCACACGGTCGAGTCCAAAGTTTTCGCCGGGACACCCGGGCGGTGTGCGGCGCTCTGTTCGCACCGAGAGAAATATATCCTCGCGGAATTTGCGGTGGGAAAAAGGAGGAAATTGCGATCAAGAGGGAATGGGCCCGAACGGAATTTTATTCCATCCACTTGCCCGGCGGATAATGCGGGCGCGCAAATATACGACTGACGTAAAAATGATAGCTCGAAGCTCATGCGCCGCATAAAATGCACGCCTGTCGCGAGCGCAATCACGAGGATGTATTACGGCCGTCGTATCGTTATTGGAACGTATAACAGTGCGCTCGCGCGATAGCCTGAGTAAGTTGTGTGTATGCATGCGTGTGCGCGGGCACGGAGCTCCACGGCGAATCGCATGAACGTGAGATGTTAGATCCGTAGAGACGAGGGTCACTTCTCTCTTCCACAAATCTCGGCCGTGGGGTGAAAATGAAATTCTAACGGAATTTCGACGCCATGTTTCTATCGACGGTGTTTCCCTTTCTCTCTCTTCTCTTTCTCTCCGTCTCCCTCCCCCCTCTTTCTCCCATTCTGTCTGTTTGTTTCTCTACCTTTCCATCCTTCGATTGTATCATTTATGATCGGTTGTATTTCATATCGATTTAGAGAGGATCAGATTTTTCCGCTGCGTATATGAGAATCATGTTATATCGATACGCGCAAATTAGTTTCAGCCGACGTACGGCTCTTGATCGCGATAAAGCGCGTTTCGTTCGTGGCGCTCGTACCCGATGGAACGCAATCTCGTCGGAGTGTACCGATCCTTTATCGGAAAGCCCATCCCTTCCTAGATCGTGCGTGCAAAAGGGTGAAATAAAAACTAGCTTCCAGGAGGGGGGGGAAAGAGAAACGTTCCGGCTTTGTGCGCGAACGTGAAATTCCGTTGAAACGTAGTGCATATCGAGAATGCCCAATTCGGTTCTGCAAAATCAACTTCTGAAGATATTCGTTGACGTTGATAAAAATATTTTGGAGAGACTTTTCCTGGGGGTCGGTATTCGCTGAAATGAGGTCTGACCCGTAAAGAGCCGCATCCTTTACTGTACGATATTTTAAAATGAATACGTTTTTTTGACCAGAAGCGTAAAAATGCGTAGTAAAAAAGATTCACGTAAAAAGGATGAAAACGCGTGTTTCACAATAAAAAGATACGACTTGTCTTTCGGTGTGACATTTGCAATTATATTGTAATCTATTTTAGGATGCGGTCGACTTAACGTTACAAATGCTTTGAAGCATTTTTCCACTTTTTTTTTTCAATAAAGATAGAACAGAAACGCTACGAAGTGTTTGTAGCATAATTGGATAGTCTTCTCATTTTTTGAAATAAATGCTAGAGATATGATTGAAGCTAATAACTTTTGTCGATGTGAAACACAACTCTGATTCGCCAACTTTTGGTTTTAAATAGCAGAATTTCTGCAGATATCTATATAAACAACACGCGACAGTGAATATGATGGATGTTGCACATGCGATATATGATATAACTTGACTCGAAACGATTCGTCGCTTGTTAAAACGGAAAATATGACAGATTTATCTCGCGGCAGAGAATTAATTCGATGAAACCGTAAACGCACGTGATATCGCGTGCCATTATGAGGCGTTAGGGAATATTTTCTCCCGCGAGATGGTTGGAAGTGCATGCACACCGATCGGAGATAATCAATATTCGTTACTAATTCGACAAAAACTCAAGGTGAAACCGCTGAATGAATGGTCGCAACATCGCTGGGATTGCATGAAACCGTCCTATATGACGTTCGTGATGCATTACTTTTTCACGCGCGAGTGCGGCGCGACGAGGAGGAATTTTCGGCATACGTTGATTACGGATTGATGAACGTGGCTTGGTATGACCTATTTCGCTGATAATCGATTTTCCAAGTGCGCTCCGCTTCACCTCTAGCAAACCGATTGCTGGAACGCGTAACCATTCGCCGGCTTTTCGACATCGTTCCTCCCGATCCGTCCTCCCGAGCGATTATTTGTTTATAATCCGACTATCTTGATGCAAGCTAGATGAATTTGGATTTTACCGAAATTGTGTCAGCGCACGGGGGAATGAAGGCTCGATTAAACCGTTTGCGAGAGATCATCGCGCGAAATATCCGGACGAGAGTTATTGTGAAAATACCTTTGTTAAAATGATTATTTTGATAAATGTGCACCATCATTGGAATATGAAGTACCTTCTTGCTTTTCGAACGGAAACATTGGCTTCCGGAATGGATTTCTCTGAAAATGACATTCTTCCAACCTTTCATATAAGTAAAATATATTATCGGTGAAATAATATTGGAAATCGTTCGTGTATGTACCTTCTTTAGGTATCGAGATCACGCGTGGATGTAAACACTCGTAAACGTGCGGTAAAAGGAAATGGCGATCGAGAAATTGCTGAAAGAATATTGAGCCGATTAGTAATTTATGGCTGGAGGCCACGGTGGTTAGCCTGTACGTACGTATAGCAACGGCACGAGAAATACTATTAGCTACAAAATTCGTGGACCTTCCGTACGGTGTTGTACGTGCGCCGAATGTAGCGAGCGCTATCGAAACAGCTACTTTATTTCGAAATGTCCTTTTTTTTTAAAAGATCGAAAGCGTTAAAGCTTTCTCTTAATGCACTTGGGGTTTTTTTTGGCGACTTATCGTATGTTATGCGTCGATAGATGCATATTGATTTGGAAAATCAGTTACGAAATTGTAAAGAAATTTTAGCTTCGTTAAATGCGAGAAAAACTTGATTAATATTGAAACGTTTTGCGTCGCGCATATTGCGTTACCCGCAATACATTACGTGCGTAATGAAACATGCATATCTCGCTATTGAATACGCCGTTAGTTACGAATTATGTGAAATTTTCAGTTACACATGTGTAAGTGCGCATTTAACTAAAGAATTTTCAACGTTAAAAATTAAATTAAACATTTCTGTTAAAGTAAGGCTCGTTTAAAATCAACTGAAATTAAAGTTCCTTCGAATTAAACTTCGAATTCACGAAGTTTAATTCACCGAAACTTTTCCAACGTTAGATAACTTTATAATTTTGAAAGTTTTACATTTTAAACGAAACGCTCATTCTAGATTCCTGAAAAAAAATTCATAACTGTAGGGGACATCTAGGAGCGATAAGATGCGACTACATTTATGCAATTCAATATGTTACGTAACTATTGTTTGACGAACATTTGCAGCATCCTCATGCAACGTGCTCATATTATAAATGTTTAATATCGTGTAACGTGTTAATAACGTACTTTCCCTTTAGAGCATATCATATATGCTAATAATACTCTCCACATACTAGAATATATAGAATATTAATTAGGATGTTAGCAGGCGTCATATTATATTGCATTGAAAATTCCATGCCATATCATAATTTAAGAAATTGCATATAGTGTAATTAAAAAATTCTAGAAATACATGACACGTCTCGTGCTACATAAAAAATAAGAGCTGCATCTATCGTAGACGCCAAGAATGTATTTGTTCGCTCTACCGTGATATTCGTACTTTGGAGAAAAAGTGGGATAAGTGGGATAAAGAGCCAGACAAAGAGACAAAAGGAATCGGTTTAAAGCCACTGCAGCCATAGTTCGTCGCTTCTGCCAGTTTAATCGCGAGTAGTATAAATGTTCCTTTGTTCTGTATATCCGGATTTTCACGTAACTCCCTGCAGTTTTTCGAATTCCTCTTTTATTGCGATAATACTGATTAAGATCATATGAATGTCCGAGCGGTTTCTTCGCGTTCTTGAGGATTATATTCAAGTCTATACAATCCGCGCGCTTTATTATTTCGTTGAAATTTCATTTCGCGCTGCTCCCAGCGATGGCCGCGGAAATTTACAATAAATCGCCAATATGCGCCGGGCATTAAAAAAACATCGAAATTATGCATACGCGATGAAATATCGAGAACATCGACACGCCAGGCATATCTTTTTTTCATACGCGGTCCGCTCGAGTGAGAGATAAAACGGCGTGAGTGACGAGATATAAATGGCGCGAGTACTTTGCGAGTTTAATCTCGTTAATGCAAATTCGCGCGCAGTTCGCCAGTCGTTTCGTTAATTTCTGGGCTTTCAATCGCCCCATCGAGCGCCTCTCGTTATGCCGTCGTATGCATATGCAGCGTACACCAGAACGTTGTTACTCAATCCCACCTTCTCTCCGTGCCTTCGTTAATTCATTGATTTGCACCAATATACATAAGAACGGGTATCGCGCTCAATTGAGAATAAAATCCAATCGAATACAAATATGACAAATATATCACAGCAATCTGTATTACAGAGACCTGTTCGAGTTGGAGCGAATTTGAAGTCCCTGAGCGCTTCGTTTCAGCAATTTTCCTAATGGCATCGTGATTTTATGGCGCCAGCATTACCTGTGATTGCAACATTTGACAACATTTTGATCCTTGTTTAAACCACGAGCGAGAGGAATTTTGATAAAGGGAACGAATAATCGTGCGACTCCTTTAGGTATTATTTAAAAGGAAACCACGTTACCGCTTTGCTCTAGTAGCGAATAGACATCGATTTTACCGCTCTCGTCGAACTGTGAGAGCACTCGTATTTTCCAAGCAGCGGAGTGTCTGATTGTACGTTAATGGAGTAGTAACCCGATTGCTCGGTTGACTTCCGGGTCGCGTTGTCCGCTCTTCGCGTTAATTGCGATTTACGGGTGAGGCTCTTATTGCGCCTCCTATATCTAATTACGGTTAGGTTCTGTTATTGTTTTCGAGCAAAATTTCAAGTATGTGCCATGTGACCGTATACGTTTCATTAAACGTTTATCCCGTACAGAAATGGAATTGTCTTATCCTCTAGAGCGTAAAACTCGATTTGCTTGCTAAGTTTGCGTTGTTAGTTATTGTGCTTGTCGTCTCAATTTAGGAACTTCTTTAGAAAATCTTTTAATTTCTAACATTCTTTAAGGCAAAATTATTGCAGAAATATGGACTGTGCATTTAAGACCCTGAGCAAAAATTTCACTCTAACGTGACGAAAGGATTTAGGATTTTATTGAAAAATTTAGATAATAATTAATAATTGAGTGAAATATGCAAATAGTAATCTCATGTTACAAATATATACATTTCATATAATACAACGTTTACAAAATTTACGTATACGTGCTTACATCTGTGTTATCCGAAAAACGTGCAAATCGTGAATCATCTGCTTTCGGATGCCATTTTGGATCCATGTTGCTTCCATATTGCCTTCACATATTGTCTTCTTTTATCTCGGCCTCTCAAAATATATGTACGTTGATCTTATAGATCCTTATCTGCGGAGTGCAAGACGTGATGTGTGAGAGAAGGCGATTGGTTAGGACAGTGTCAGAAGAATTCTAGGCGGACATGCGTCTTGTGTATCTCTATGTGTATGTATAGGCAAAAAGAAAGAATACATGGAGGAAGCAGTACGATTATTTGTGAGCCTCCACTGCTCTTCGTCCTCCATGAAATCCTCTCATCTGAATTGTAGTCCCAGGGGCGGGCCTACATGCCGCCAGGTCTATATCACTCCTCGTTTATAATTGAGCGTATTTCCCTTCCCAGCTATTCTCTTACGTACGTAACGCGTCTGTCTTCCTGTCCCGTTGTCTTGTGGCATGAACATATGGTGAATGCTTATGGTTGACATTGAAAAGCCGTCGTAGGCGCAGTAGGAACTCAACAAACTGTTCGACAATAATTCGACGTGCGTTATGCTTTAATTATAATTAGAGCAAGACGTATGCTAGCATCCCTTCGGTGAATATGTTTGTGAATTTAATATGGATTAGCCATTAATTTTATTAAAGCTTTTTTTTACAATACTACCATGCAAGTTATAAATCATCCAGGCTTTGCTGTTATTTACGAATTCATTTTTTTTTTAATTGTTTAATATTAACTAGAGAGAAGTTTTATTAATAAGTAGAATATGACTTTAAAATCATAAAATTGTCAAGTTAATGTGTGAAAGCGGATTTATTGAAATCCCTTAAAAAAATAAATGTTACAGTTTTATACTGTTAATCTTCTTATTTCTTTATATCTATAGTAGAAATTGAAAAATATAGAAATTGAAAAATATTACAGTACCACTAGAGGATAATTATAAAAATATTTTTTTTGTTATAGAAATAATTCATTTTTGCTACATATTAGCTTTTCCTCTTTTTAAAAACACTGACGAGAATACACCGTGTTTATGACAACAAGTATAAACCAGGCTGCGTTGGACGAGTTATCGAACGCGATTGCACTCTGCAAGCATATTTCTGCGTTACAGTACGTGCTCGTCATTTTTCAATTGGCGCGGAGAAGCAGCGAGGCGCGACGTTATTTTATAATCGAATTGAAACACGTACAAAGAGAGCGTACGAGGGCGCGAGCGATGGAAAAGTTTCCGAATGAAAACTTCTCCGCAACTTTACGCAGCGAACTCGGTCGCGATGCCATGCCCGCGCGGTGTTTCTTGTTTCGCGAGGACCGCGCTTTCGCGTGCCCGACAAAACTCTCCTCCGATAAGCGGCGTTACCCACAGCTTAATAACATTACAGGGCGAGAGATACGAACCTTTCGAAAGCTAGACTAATTGACCCCAAACGGAAAGTAGGAAAGCTTGATGAAATTCCAAACTAATCATGTGCTTGTACTTATAAAATTTAGAAATATACGAGAAATGTGGTAAACGATTAATTTGGCTTCTGAGAAGCTTGTCTCGCACGCCAGCATGAATATTGCGGCGACGTTACTACGAGTAAGAGCATTATCGGTTTAACGAACAAAATGCAACATGCAGTGACTTATTTATGATTATTAAGCAGCTATATCAGGGATGTAGCAAACGGAGTAATTTTCTACGATAGGTGGAATCTCGCATAACGATCACGCGGCAGAACGCTTTTATCTTTATACATTCTCCAATTATTATATTTCGTAACATGCACAGCGACTGTCGTCAGCGTAATGGGTTATATGGATAATAACCGCAGGTAGATGCTTTTAGTAAAAGGTACGGGGAAAATCATTTGGTTTAAAGAGTATAAACTGGAAGCGCATAACGTACGATAAACGAATATACTTTGTGCTATGAGGCTTTATATCTCAAAGTTTCTCCGTATACAGCAGTAGAAGTTGAATCAACAGTATAAAGACTTTACTGCATTATCAAACTAGCCAAATCGCTATTACTTCTTGCAATCGTTTTTAATTCATACCGTTTCAAATAAACACGAACAACAGACTTTATTATTACTCTCTTTTATCACTCTTTATCACTCGTCTATTCATTCGCATAAAGCTTCCAGATAAAGAAGAACGTACAAAATAATGAATAATAGAAACTTTATAAATATGATAACAATAGGTTTAATATATAAAGAATTATAATCCAATATATAATAATCAAATGTAAAATTTAATACTAAGAATATTACTTTGCTTATATACATATGTGGATATATGTTGTCGAAAAGAATTAACATTCAGATAATCAATATCTGAGCAATGAGCTTTACATTGTAGATTATCAAGAGTTCCGTTTAAACAAAATACAAGAAAATTATTGATATTATTCTCTTATTTATTTATGCTTCTTCTGGATATTTCTTAGATATTTTCTCATTTATGTAGTTCAATATTTTAATGCGCAACACATACAATTATATATTCTAACATTTCTTTTATATAAATTTTCTTTGATATACATATATAGAGATTAAAAATATACTTTACATCATGCAGAGTCTACTGCTAACGTTAAATTTTCTTCCATCCTGCGTCACTAACGTATGGTAAAATATAATATAACCGGAAAATCTCCTTGTGAGAATCTCGCCGTAGCTTCTTCTCGTCAGCGTGCGCTTCTTATCTCGCGGCGCTGCTTAAGGCAATTTTGCCGGCCCAAGTAACAAGCTGGTCAGATTTTCCCGACGTGGTGGAATAGTACTTGCTCACCCTAATTATACGTGACTGACCAGCTCGAGGAACATTTTACCAGGACGTTTTTATCCTGCGCTGACGTGTACGCTCTCGCGTTTGCACACGTGTATCTGTCCGGCAGAAGACCGTCTAATTCTCCGTGACGCGGTGAATCCGCAGCAACAGCGGTACGATGACGGTGCGCATAGTGAGGCATTTGCGTAAAATGCGTAAAAACAAGCGGATTACAGGACCGCGCTAACTATATTCCGAGTTACGAATTCAACGAGCGATTTTGCAGCGTTTAGAGATCTGGTGCGAGAATGGTAATTACTATTTAAGCAATAAAAAATACTAAATAAAGCTGGCAAATTACGGGTAAAATTTAACGAAGACAAATTAAAGGAAAGAGAGAATAAATAACAGAATGTAATTATAAATAGAATATATAATTTAAATTTATAAATGTAGTTTTTTGCATATTGATCTTTCGCTTATTCAATGCCAATTGCAAATTAATTCTCAAGCAATAATAATGCGACTTTCACAAAAAGATCAAGTCTTAAACAAAAATACGACAAATTTAGCTACTACACGATTAGATAATATAATTCGCAATTTAGAGTAAAAATTTATAATTGTAATTTGCAAATACGATAAATATAGAAATGCACTTGGAGGCCTAGAATGTTTAGCTCTAGCTCGAAGTTGAAGTGCAAGAAGATCTAACGGTCCGATGATAGCGTTCGATTGACCCTGTTGGTAATACGCTCATTGAGTACAGCTTTATACACGGTGGACGCCATCGAATGACCGTCGTCTGACGTGGAACTCGCGCGGATTGCATTGGAGGCCAAGCGGATACGAATTCGCATGGTTTCTGATTGCCAACCGGTCGGTGGTCTGGTTTTCCGGAATAATCGGGGAAACAATTTGCCGGCGATCCGTGCTCGAACGCGCGTCTCCATGAGATCCGTTGCTTCCACCACCGCCACCACCCGTGTACGTGTATCGCGAATTGCAATTTAAATCCGACAATAAAGTTTTCCGCTACTCGACGCCTCCCGCTTCCTGGATCGCACTCGTGCGGAAATCGCGGATTTCTGTAAATGGCATTGTAGTTTTGGACGGAGAGAAGATGAAGTGTATTAAGTTCTTTCTTCTTTGTTTTTTCTCCGTAGAAGTAAGAAAAAGGTCAAGAACGCTGTCAAAATATTAAATTACAAGATATCTTAAAATTTTTAACTGATACTTTAACCACATTTATATTTTAACATATTATTAAACACATTTAATTGTATTATTTGTATAACTGTTTAATAATTTTAATGATTTCAATAACGATATTTTCCAATCGAATAATTACGAATAATTTTGATAAAACATTTATCCATGAGAAATATATATATAAATGATGATACAACATTGATTAAGTAATTAAGTGACTGAGCGAAATTAAACATATATTTATGTATGTGTGTCACTACGATTAGATTAGAGATTAAATGTTTTATGCATGCAATATAGAAATGATAATATGTATAATTCTATTTTATCTCTCTCTCTCTCTCTCAGGTACAAATAAAGATTTTGACTTTAAGAAATAAGATTCATTAGAAATAATATTTATACATATAGTATATTGCGGTATATAAAAAAAATTAAGAATTATTCGGATTTTCTTTATAATTTCTTTGAAGAAATAACTATTTGTAACAAATTGTTAATTTTCTTAGCAAGGTTTCTCTTTTGGTAATTTAGATTTGGATTAATTAATCACTTTTTTGTTAGTTTGTCCAAAAAAAGTGAAAATTTAATTGCGCATTTCTACGCGCAACATACCTATCTGCAATGGAAATCCTGTTCATATATGATGTAATCGCTTTTGATGGTGTCTACATTGTCGTATACTGATCGATGTCGAAAGTCTTCGCCTGGAGCTTCCATCATGTTTTGCGTTCATCTATGCTACGTGAATATTAATGCGACATCACTGTCCTGCACAGTCAAATCATTTGGCATTAATTGTCACTGCAATTGTTATCTTTAATAGATCATAAATCATATTGTTCATCCAGAACGGCAGGTTGTTTTTATGTTTCTACGGATCAAGCGATAAAATGTGTGG
The DNA here is from genome assembly GCA_011638315.1 of Tetramorium parvispinum. NCBI lineage: Eukaryota > Metazoa > Arthropoda > Insecta > Hymenoptera > Formicidae > Tetramorium > Tetramorium parvispinum. The sequence continues at coordinate 3,272 of VBVR01000956.1, read as the reverse complement.
TCAAATTTTCTTTTTTAATAATTTATCGATCTTGTCCTTTATCGTGCCTTTGTTCTCCATTTTTCTTATCGGTTCACTCGTCCTTATCGAGCGCCAACCGAGTGAAACGCAATCAAGTTTTCGAGCTCACCTTCGTTCTCTTTCGGAACTCGATCGCCCGCAGAACTATCGTAGCTCAAATTGTCATTGCACTTGTCTTCACTATGTTCCCATTTTTTTATAGCAACTTCCTCGCGACTCATAACTGATCGGTAGACTTGAAATTGTGCGAAGGAATTATTTGCCTTCGATCGATTATTTATTTCATGTGTGCGCGCAAATAGATAAACCAGTTTTTTACTTCTTTTTTTTAGCTAAAATCAATACTACTGTGCTTTGTAAATCAGTAAAATTTTTTTTCTTGTATTTAGAAAGAAAGTTAGAAACTTTTTAATAAAAGTATGGATAAAAAATCAGAATAGTTTGATTAATTTTTAGGTTTTTTTAAATTATGTTAAGATAACTATTGATAATCAATAACTCAATGGATTGCGCAGAGCTATTTTGACGCAACATTTATCAAATTCCGATTGCAATCTTTATATAAAATGTGAAATAAATTGTTATGCTCGTTTTATCTCAAGCCCGTTATTTATTTAGCTGCATTGAGCGGCCTTTAGAACAATTCTGTTTCCAGATTGCGCCGATCGACCTCGTCGCAATCGAGACGGCAGACTCGGCCGATGCGCGATAGTGGTGGTGAATTTCGGCCGTCGCTTCCTACCGTTTCGCAATTTCGTCCTCGCAAATCCATTTATGTTCCCTCAGTTCCAGTTCCTCAGAATTGCGTCGCGTCGGTAGGCTTGTTTGTCCCGCCCATTGGGAATCTAACGGGCTCTCGAGTATCCCAGACCGGATATCCTTGTCTCTGACATCGTCGTTCGTTCGAATTCGCTTTCTATTTGCTTTACCTACGGGACATCGTTGCCCCGTCTGCTTCGTGTTATGAAAATTGAACATCTTGACCTGCGCGATTAACTGATTCGGCAGGGCCCGTCGTATCCAGATGCTCCAAGTATTCGTAAACATTTCTATGAGTTTCTCTTGCGAATTCAATGGCTTGACCACCGCAATGTTTGTTAAAACAAATTTACAATTGACATATAATAAATAGAGATATAGAGAAACTTAAATACCACCAAAAAAGTGTACAAATTCTTCTAATTAAATATAGATATTAAAGAATACAAAATCAGGATTTTTTTTATCTTTAATATCTCAATATATATTTGACGTTCGAATGTTTGTGTTACAGATGTAAAATATTACATTTATTAAAATGATGACAATATTGTTTTTTATTATTGATTAATTACTGTTTTTTTTATTTCTATTGTAATAAAAAGAGAATTAATATATGTTAAATCAATTTTTTTATGATAGAGAAAGAATTTTTTTTATTATTTTAAATCAGAATAGCAAGTTACACATTAACATAACACTGAAATGTAATTTTTAAATTTTGATTTTGATTTTATGGAAACTTTATGGAAATTTTATGGAAACCTGCGACCGGTGAAATCAGTCGACCGTTTTTTAGTTAATTCTCAAGAATCTAGAATTCTTTTTCGATACATAAAAATATTCTGTACGGAATGCTTCTCTACTGAATAGCGTAAAATTAGATCTTTCTTTCTTATTATAGCGAAACGAAATTTAAACTTTTAATGAAATTCACAATCAATTGGTCCTCCATCGAAATAGTTGTGAAATATTTGATAGATATTTCTACGTCAGAATGTATAGTAAAACTGGTGAAAAATGTTGTTTTGAGCAAACTGGGACATCGTGGATAGAGGGGAATTTAATTTGCTGCGTGCAACGCACTCGCCGCGCTGCGGATTGACTGATTCGGGCATTTCCTGATACAATTTCCGGGGATTAGGACGTGTTCCACGGCGTTTTACGAAAACACGCTTCGCTGTCGCATCCCCGTCGTCTCGTTGCACGGACAAGATGAGCTTCGAAGCCAATAAAGCGTAGATCCCTCCTTTGTGTACGAGGGAATTGCTTTCAGTCTTTCAAATTCTTGCGGATAATGTAGCCGCTTTGTAAACTGCTTTCATCTCATCCCATCCTTTTTCTCGTTCGTTGTGCATATATTGGTGTCGTGTCTTGTAGGCTGTCTCTGACTTATCGCACTTTCCTCGTTCGCGAGTGGAATGGCTCGGCGAAAGCAATTCCAAAACTCATCGGTCAGTCCATTTTTCGGGGCTTTATGGAGCTTTAAGATGTGTATCGGCCGGAGTCGCGCTCGAACTTTAGCCGTTATTGCGAGTCGGATCGACGAGGTTTTATTCATCCTTCGCTTCGATATCCTGTCGTGAACGTTTCCCAATGTTTGCGAAAAACCTGTCGATATGTTGCAACATTCGCGTAACATTTCGTTGCAGATCCGTTATTCGAATTCTTTTCGAGATTTCAGCGATCAGCCTTGGCGATATCGCACTCAATTGTAAGATAAATGTTAAAAATGGAACGTTCGAATTTATTTCGATCGCGATATTTCGCGAGTTCTTTAATTTTCTCAACTAGGGTAAAAAGATCGATCTTCGTGTGTGACCTCCGAAGATATAGATATATAAAGAATTTTGCATGAAGCTGACCTTCCACACAAGGTTGGCGGATGAAAATGGGTATGCGATGCCGATATTTCCATTTGCCGATGCGCAATCGCCATGGAAAAGCGACGAGCCGAAGGTATTCTATTTCCGAGTGTGTTGTACTTCGGCGTGGCACTGTCATCAAGAATTTATTTGTTGCTGGAAAATGCATCGATTTCTGCCGCCGACCTACCACTTCCGAGCAGTACTGCATTTTCGGCGAATGCGCTCGGTTCATCATCCTTACATCTGCAGAGCGGTCTCGGGCGGAAAATCAATATTTGGTATATGTTCTTTGAATGAATTCACGCGACCGACTTTCCATTTGCAAATATTTTATTTGAAAAGCTGTTCCTCATAATTTTTGAATTTTTACACGTTTCGGCGATTAGACTATGATTACGTTTCTACCGAAGTAAAATCTGTCCAGGAATTAATTCGTAAGCGTGAATTAATCGAGATCTAATTTTTAATAATTTTGCAATTATAGCTTTACAGTTTTTCTTTTATCATCTTAAACCTCAAGTATCATTCGTTTTACAAAGCACACTACCCTAGTAGCACAAAACGTTGGCGCAATATTGGTCCAATCATATAAATACAATATTAAATATTGGTCCAATATTGTAA
>VBVR01000955.1:0-37248 GCA_011638315.1 Tetramorium parvispinum | reverse complement strand
GGAAAAGAATATTTCGATGCGGTGCCGCATGGGTTCGATACTCATGTTCAGCAGGAGCATAATTTAGCGAATTACATGTAAATATTTTACAGATAAATATTTCATATTTTTTTACAAATAAAAACCTTATAATTCTTACTTTTTTCTTTCAAATTATGTGTAACTGATATTTAGTTTTATAACAGAAATAATATCTACCAAATTAATAAAATTAATATGAAAAATTACGATTAATAAAGGAAATGTAATTATCTCGAATTGTTCATGTTGCAAATTGCATTGGAAGTTTACTGCCAAGATATGATGGATTAACGTGTAAAGCAACGCATCGATTATCGTGCATCCAAATCGTACATTCGTAATTGTTTTCCCAATGATACACCACCCTCGCGTATAGCATAATAAATGTCGATTGTAATGCTCGATGTATTAATGGTAGCATTACAGTTGCACTACAGTCGATCGGTACTAAATTTCATTCATGGGGATTCAGACCTGAGATAATCCGAACGTCCGATTAAGCGAATAGTCCTGCTATTGACGATAAATATATTTTCAATTTAAAAGCTAAATCAGATCTAATGACAAAGCTCTGCTTGTTTTATGAATATAAAATATTGATCATTGATCACTTTAATATAAAATTAAGTAACCATCACGTATAAGTCATTCAATTATAATCGAAAGTTTAAAAGAAAAAAAAATTTGTTATGCATCTCTTAAAAAAAATTTACTGTTCTCTTTAAAAAAATTTTACAACGTAATCGGGTTTTTTTTTAACCCTTTAATCTAGTGGGTATATACCAAAATAACTCTCGCGTAAAGTTTGGCAAACCAATTTGGCCCGACGTCAGTAGCAGCGTGAGCAACAACAGCCGCAAGTTAATCAAAATGTTAAAACAAGTACATCTATCTCTTCAATCGACAATTTCGACAGTAACCAATTCAAACATGAAGGCGAACGATCGCCGATCTATTGATCGGTAGCGATCGGCAGGAATGAAAGCTGCGAGCGCGTCGAGCAACGCGCGTCGTTCAGACGTGAGCGCGCAATTAGTGATTAGGATTATCCCGAATTAATTGAGTATACCGGCGGTAGACCGGCAGTTACAATAATGGCCCTAACGCACGGTCGGAGTGAAGTGTCGACCGTGTGTATTCAGCCGCAAGTATAACCGATCGAAGATCGCTCGGTACAACGACCGCAATCGCCCCCATGGTAATTCGGTTTACCCGATGCACTTTACTTAGAGATGCACGCGTACATGCTACACGCGTGCGAACCGGACGGTCCGGTAATTTTCCCATAATTACATCGCCCAAGATCAAGACTAGACTTTCATTAATGGTCATGACGCCGCGATGCAATGAGAAACGAAACATAGCTGCTTATATTCGTTTGATAGATATTTAAGTACCTTTTTCTTTCTTTGTCATTTAAGAACGTTATGACTGTTCCAATTTGTTTCAATTAATATATAAAGGTATATATAATTAATATACAAATAATAAATATATCGCACAACCTTACAACGACTTTCTGAAGTTAATAATTTTTTGAAACGTCCAGTAAGCAACATAATTAAGCAATTAATTATTTAAAACTAGAGAATTATTTCAAATTCCTATTTATAGATCTCAAAAATTTTTATAACAGCAAATCCAATATTTTTGGTTTATTTATAAGATTTTTTAAACTTCTCTCTCTCTCTCTCTCTCTCTCTGTCTCTCTCTTTCTCTCTCTCACTCTAGAAATTCTAATTTAAATGGATTTCAGTTTTTTCGCACTCTAGGTCTATTAAATTCTAATTACTCTTAAAATACTTTCAGTTCTAAATTGCTTACATTTTAATTTTTTTTTTTCAATTAAAGATCTCATTCCATTAAGACTTTAGATTGTAGCTATTTAAGTAATTAGATTTTGCATGCTTTGAATTTTAGAATTTCGGAATTACAGATTCTAATGGTTCTCAAATTGTTTTAAGTTCTCTATATCTCGATATCTCTAAAACTATAATTATGTTATACTATGAAATAAATATATAAATTCTAATACTTTCATGACAATCACACAAAACTTATACATTGATGAAAATAAATTATAATACATATATGATAAATAACCACAGCTGCAGATTACAATCGCAGCAGGGCTTTTGGTAATTTGAGAGTCTCAATTGTTTCGATAGCACTTGCGTCACACAGTACAAGCTGCCACAATAATATGAACACTATATATATATACGTTATGTATGTAACATATTGTCATGGCGTATGTAGAACAGGTTTCATAATGCGTAGCAGCGGTTTTCCAGACGACGCAACTTCGTGAATTACAATTGTGAATCGCTAATCTGAACTTGTGGGACAGAATGACGAAGTATGCTCGCTTCTACTAGAAACTCATATTATTGAACTTCAGACAAATGTGACATCTCGACGAAAAATAGGTTTTGAGATATACTTCTGTGTTCTTCTTTAAGATTTACGGAAGGAAGAAAAAAATTGACTTTTCCCTTTCGTAAAAATACACGACTTCTAAAATATAGTTTTAAAAAATTAATGGATTAAAAAATTAAAAAATATAAACATAGCTTATAAAAAATATATTTCAAGTCGAACGGAATTAATTGATTTCCCAAAAATATTATTTCAATGTTTTACGAGTAAATTGCATAGAATGTTATCTCTTTATCAAAGATTATTATGAATTTCATTGCAAATTCCGTCATCACAACATTATTGTAGATTTTACCAAAGTTTGTCGAGACGAAAGATTTTTCGAATCGTACCGGAGATAAAATTCTCGAGGTAGAACCTTTTAAGACACTTAAGTACATTCTCTTGTACGCGGTGCACGATCGAAAAATCACTCCTTTCGAAGACGAGCGAAAACGATGGCAGATTCCTGGCTTACAAGCCCTTATCGGCTCCGTTCAAAACTTCGCGGCTAATTTATAAGTCGGTCCTATCGACCAGACTAAAGCCACGCCCTGTAATCGAGTGCAAGTATCACTCTTTAGAAAAAAAAAAAGGTAAAGAAGGAAGGAGGAAAAGGAAAGAGCTGTGGCCTTCTTTAGCACTAGGTAATCAAGGTGGACGCAAAATTTCACGCAAAACTTCCGTGTGCTTCGCGGTGTATAACTTCCGAAGAATATGGCGAAAACTGCTTGAGAATAAAACTCCCGAAGGATGAAAAAGCTTTTGACGTCAAGCTTTCGTAAGGATTCGGTGATTAACGAGCCATGACTCATTTTGGGTCGCTCGCCAGGGTTCTCATCCTTCGGCCGCCATCAAGTTTCGTTCGATTGTGTCATTATCGCCTCTCGCGCCGAATAACCGTTCGTCAGCGTAATTAATCTCGAAACTATAACGGAAGCGCGGCGAACCCGGCGACCGACAGCTTCGAGGGCTTTCGGAAGTCTCTTCCTTGGCAATTAGACGACGCCCAGAGGATACAATCAATACAAGGTTTGCTTCTATTTCTCTCCCTCTGCCTCTTTCTGTCTTTCTCTCTATCTTTCTATCAGGAAAAAGCGGATACCTAGACAGAGGAAAAGATTGTACGGCTCTACCGATGGGCCGTTAACTCGTTTCGCTCCAAGGATTGAGGTAAGAAGGAAATTTATCGCTCTCCTTACGAGGTGTCGTAAAATTCGGGACTAATGAAAAAAGGACGAGCGGTGAGAATGGCGGGGGATGGTCACAGAAACGATAAAACGTGCACGGGCGTTAAGCTTGGGATTGCACAAGGAGTGCAATCAATTAACTACCTCTGCTCAACCGCACCTTTAAACGCAGATTATAAAAGCGGTCTTCTCATAAACGTGAGGTAGCCCACGTTTCGCCACGAAAATCTTTGCTATTCTGTCGATCAGGATTCAATTCCAATCCAGTAGAGCAGTAAGGCTTTCAAAGGCTTTTCAAGATGTTTAAAAAGCTATTCTGGATGAAGATACACGTCTTTTAAAGATATATATCCATGAATATATTTCTATAAAATTGTACGAATAAAAGGAATTCAATTTATTAGTTAAAACATATAGAATAATATTAATTATAGAGTATTATTTTTTAGAAATAATATTATAAATAATCTCTCTCCCTCTCTCTCTCTCTCTCTCTCTCTCTCTCTCTGATTATTAATATAATTTTTCATTTTAAGCGTATGTTATTCATCATAAAATAAATAATTTTTAATGTAAAACGTTTCATTTTTTTAGATTTTATTTTCATAATAAATATAAATAGATATTTTTGAAATTAGGTCGTAAAAAATCAATTAAATTTTAATATTCTGTTCTTTATTCCTGAAAACTCAATTTACTTTAGAACAGTAATTAACACGATAATTCACTATTCAAACTCACAAAAATACATACACGCACATTGAAAGTCTGGAAATTGATATAAATACTAAAAAAACTCAGATAAAGGTTTAAATAGACCCAAATTTATTTTCATAAAATTTCTATTCAGATTTTGCGTTTTATGTTCATTTGATACTATCAAAGTTTTTACAAAAAAATATAAAAAAATTTAGTCTATGGTTTATTTTACTAATAAAGCAAATTTATGAAAGTAATTTTGTAAAGTAGATAATATACTTTTCAACAAGATTAAATTTTCCGACCATAAAAAAATGACAAAATATAAACTCATACATCTTCGCGAAAAATCATTGTGAAGCAATTTTCAAAAACATTTTTCTCACAATAAATTTATATTTCGTTGATTTAAAGTGGCTCGTTAATTTTATCAACGAATAATGGTAATTAAACATTTCTGAACAATTACACATACTGAAATTAAAAATTTATGATATATTTGCAATAAAAGTCCTCATTAAAGTCACACATTACGTAACTTCAGGAAAAATGAACCATCAAAATTTGCTTTATCTGAACGGTGGTTAATCATCATATTAAATACGCCTAGCCAGGGAAAACAGAAAATATAAAAATATGAAAGAATGTGCGAAGCTTCTCGTGTTTTAAAGGTGCGGGCACGCATACAGCTAGCAAATTATGCAAGGCTGGCGAGTAACGAATACTTTAATGGACCAAGCATATTTCCTCTCGTAATAAAACGCCGCATTAGCCGCCCCAAGATGAATACTTCGCGATATGCGCGTGCGTCTTCATAACTACACATCAGAGTGTTCCTCATTTGCATAGCAATTTGTTTTTTACTACATCTCCTCATTTATAGTAAATTATCCGGAAAATGTGAGATTCATTTATTCAAATAAATTGTTTATAACAAAGAATAGGTTCAAATTATTTTATTGCATATTGCATAAAATATTACTTTGTATTCGCAGGACACAATCAATATATATTTCTTCCACGTGCGTTAATTTCATTGTTATATTTTATAGTTAACTTTCTTGGTTTGTAGTATGTGAGTGTGTGTGTGAGTGTGTGTGGCGCGCACAAAATAAATATGAAAAGAGATTACAATAGAAATTACAATATTTTTAAATAATTATTAATTACGTTATTCTTATATTATTAGTTAAATAATTACTTTTAAAATAAAAAAAATAAAAAGGTGGCGTTGCAATTTAATACCCTACTCCTCACAATATTGCATAGCAATTTATTCTATGCTAAGTCACATCTCCTTATATAACTGTACGATGTTCTATATATAAGGAGATAAGGAGAATAGCAAAAGATAGGTCATTTATAACTCAAACATTAGGATACGAGGAGCAAGCTCTAACGTACATATCTAGCAAGGTGCATACTCTGTGTCTCTCATCTACGACCCTTTGTGTAAATATTTGATCGGCACGAAAGGCATCATTAAATATTCAGCGTATGTACGTTCAGAAACATAATGCAAATACGACACGATATAACACTGTGTGTATGGTAATGCTTGCAATAATGTGTGCACTGTGTCGCATAATGCGTCGCGTAAGTGGGCCACAATCAGCTGTGCAAATTACGGGACTTATTGAGCTTAAAAAGAAATAATGAGCATAGTAGAGGTGGTACAGCCCCTTTGCCGCGTATGCCAGATGCTAATTTATATTAGATATTAAAATTGGGATGGGGAGGGAAGTGATAATAATTTACGCTCTATAAAGAAAAATTAATTTTAAGAATTCAAGAGATATATACACTTTCATTGTATTAAATCTAAGACCCAATTAAAAAAAAACTGTTTCAGTGTAATAAAGAATTGCAATATATAATACTTTTGTGTATATACGTAAAATTATAAAATAATATTTAATCATCAAAAATATTAGTATTAGTATATGAGATACTAAAAATAGTATCTCATAAATTAAAGACTGCTGTGTTATTAATAAAATTTTTAATAACTCGCACACGTAATTCTTTCCATTCAATTAAAAATATTATACAGATCGACATAAAATTTTTTATAAAAGATCATCCACAGAATCGTGCACCATTTTGTAGAACGTACTCTTACTCCGTGAAATAATCTAAAAATAGTTATTTAAAAACCATCATCGCTGGAAATCCGGTCATCTCGAATATCCAGCCAACGATCGCTACCGATATTGACGTCATCGCTTTCAGATTCCAGTGACGCGCGTCACTACTCGATGTAGCAAATATCTCTTTCTATGAACGAGTTCGATCGATCGCGCCGACAATCCCTGTTTGCTGTACCGCCGTTGCATACTGTATCGTCATTTACCAGTATCGCCAGGATGACGTCTATACTTGCATAAACGCACGCACACACGCCGTGTGTACGTGTAGTCGCAAAAGTGTCCTGCATTTGGAAACTTGAAAAGCCAAAACGTCCCTTTTCGCATTGACTGTTTTCTAAACTGACTCCGCTTATCGATCGCCGAGAATTCTGGCATAAAATGCCGGAATTTACATCATCCGGGCGACAGTCGGGAATATGCTTTCGTCCCGATACGCGAGGTTTCTTACTACTTTACGGTCGGCTTCCGCCGATGCAATGCCGTCGAGCGATACGTTACATAACAAGAATGCTGTAATGCAGATATGTGCATACATCCGTACCTCGAGTTTGTAAGGATACATGCATATATAGTATAGGATTTTGTAAGATTTGCGGTGAACTTCAGAAGTATATCTCTTACTGAATGCAAAGAATTTTTCGCGGAAATTTATTTAGTCAGTATCTCTCCTCTCGTAATATTTAATTACTGGCATTGAGCAGCGTGACTAAATTTATTAATATAAATTTATTCCATGTTATTATTTTATTGAGATAAATTTATTACGCGTCACTAGTATAATGAATAATATCGTCAATTTTACATATTGTCAGTAATCATTCTTGATCAAATGTTTCTCAAAGTTTCAATGTTTTCAAAATCTCTAATAAAACAATTGTCGTTTAATAAATATTTTAACTGTAATTTAACATTCTGATTTTTCAACGCATAATTATATTTGTTTTTCGTTAGCTACACAGTAAGAGAAATATAAAAAAATCATCATTATTTCAATGATCTAAATGCATTACATAAATAATTGCTGTAAAAATATTCGCATAAATTTTCATATGGTCAATTCAATAATGTTCGTAAAAGATACTTGTAGTTTACCTCCTGTGAGAAATAAGATCCGAAAACTAAAATCACATTTCGCTGGCAACAAGGAAACATCAGAAACTTTACTAAACTTTAAACTTTAACTTAATGTATGTACATCTAACATTGAAGTCGACTTGGTCTGCGAATATTAGTTCATTTAATTCAGTTCTGTTAGTTCATTTAATGTACTTTCTGTTAGCGGTATACATAGCTTCAAGTAGATTTACTTATATTACAGAAGAAGCTCCCGTCAGCCACTATTAAGATTCCATGACAAACAAAGGAAATTGCGGTATATTTCGGTATCATGACAAATTTGTATAATTTCAAATTATTCAAATGTACTTGTTTAGGACATAAAATAATGTAAACTGAGCATTACGGTTTATTTTGTATATTATGTGTAAAATTATTTTAAAATATAATATTACAAATATTTTATTCAAACCTGTTTCTCTATAATTTTTAAATGGATAATTAATTAATTCATATACATAAAATTAACAAGTAACAAGGAAAAAGTGGGCTTTAAACGTGATTAGTTATGCATGGGTTAACATTACGTAACATTTAATTAACAATTCAACACAAGTTACAAATTGCACGTTTTAGTTTTACTTTGAACTATCTCAAAGCTCTCTAGCAAAGCGGTGACAAATAAATAATTTGTTTATTTGAATAAATAATCTCACGCTCCCCGATAAGCATTAGACGAGTATTTCAAAATTAAATGGACAAATATAGTGTAATTTTCACAAAAAATACTAGCAAAATTTTCCCAATACAAATAATCTGCATAATAATCAGATGAAAAATAAAAATTGGATCTAACCGTCAAAGAGTAGTGAAATCCACCCACCAAAATCACAGAATATAAAATAACAAACGAATGCTTTGGGAAAGTTATCAAAAAGTAATTCTTAAACGACAGTGGTTGACAATAATTGAGAAAATTATTAAAAAATGGACATAGTTTTAAATGACAGTTGGTTCATCTTGTTAACATTGACAAAGGTTAAAAGGCAATAAATAATTTACAGATAATAAATTAGACAATAAATTTTATATTCTCCCTAACAAGTAGGTCTTTTCATTTCACTTCCAATTACTGATAAATTTATATTTCTTTGCATAATCTGAATACAAATAAATCACTTCAGATAAGGAGCATATCAAATTATAAATATTCAAAAACTTCCTAATATCGTTAGGGCAAATCTTACCTGATTTAACCTTCTGACAGCCGGTATTTTTTCTTCTGGAAAAGTGATACTTTGTCGCAAATTTCCATATAAGTGTTCCTCAACTACTTACTAGTAGATATGTGCCCATCGTGCCATGACGCCATATGGCGTCATAGCGGCTGGCGGTGGTAATAGAAAATTTCAAATTTTTTTTGTTTGAAAAATGTGTTAGGGCGTTTTTAATGTTGCTGAAAATGATTATAGTATTTCTCTCGATCAAAAATGGACCAGAGGTTATAAATTAGCTAATATTATCCATTTTTTTTATCAATTTTGGCTAACAATGACAGGGAAATAATTCACCGTTTTCAAATTTGTAAGAAATATTTGCAAGTTTTTTTGTTGCTAAAATGAATTTGCAATGAACTTTTTCGCTAACTTAGATTTAGAGAGTATATTTGGTAAAAAATTGACTATTTCAATTTCATGACGCCGATTGGCGTCATCCCGGCTGTCAGAAGGTTAAAAAATAAATTAATTAATTAACTTACGGAAATTTTGTATTTGTTAGATTTTGCTCAATTTATTTCTAGTTTATTATTCCGAATTTAAGAGAGAACGATATCCGTAACGATTTGATAAATTAAATCAGACATACTCCAACCGTTACACGGCTTTACTTTCCCGCTCAGTTCGGCTTTGCTTAAGAAGCACTTATCGTGTATGCAATTACTCTGAGAGCATGGTAAGACGGCCGTATCGAAAACTGTCGTGTCACTCCCGCTAGGAATAGAATTCCGATATTTCGGAATAACGGTGACTCGGTCCGAACGAATCGCGTACGAATCGGGAAATTAATGGCATCCTCCCCGTAAAAGCGACACGCAGGATTTCGACTAAACGCGCCGTTCCGCCGAAGTTCTCGCCACAAACACGGTGGTTCGAATCCGGCATAATCAGTCGGAGCTTTCCCGGAGTTCGACACGCCTTGCAGCTTAACGAGTGCCCCTCGCGAGAATGCTTTCCCGCATGAATTCGCGACGGCGCAATTTAATGCGCTTAACTCGTGAACGATCACGCCGCGAGTCTGCATTACATTAAATTAAAGTAACAGATATATCGCGGATTCCAGAAAATACAGAATAAGTAAAAGTTTCTTTAATTTCACCGCAAATCTTGGAGGGTGGATAACGCGAGTCTCGCCTTTCTTCCCTTGCTCGAAGCGAAATGAAGGATCTTTGTGTGCGTTACGTATGAAAAAGTAAAATAAGAAAAGAACGTAGCGCAGAATCCAGTGCGCATCAATCTCGCGGCGATCCTATTCTTCCGGATGGCTTCTGGTTCTCGTTCGCGGATCGGTTCTTCACCGGCGAGAATTGGGTCATCGATCTGCCGGCCTCGTAAATACGCGAGAAGTTCGGCCGCGGCGCGGCACGGCGGCGTCTACCCGGCTCGGATATTTCGCCGCGGCCTCGGCCGCGGCTCGCTCGGTTAACCCGCGAAGATGAAGTTAGCGAGCTTTGCATAGTTGGTGCTTTGTTTCGTACACTGGCATTGAGCCAACGGACCGCGCGTTCACTATTATATGCCGACGCGGCCACGGTGACTACCCGCGCAGCACACACCTGAGCCATTTATAACAACGCCTTTCCCGAGCCGCGAATGTTTTGTTACGATATTCGTCGCTAATTGGTATCCTCGGAGTAACCTGGTTAACGGAAGAATAGAAATGGCCATAAAACAGATTGTAATCCGGCAAAAGGACCGGGGCAGTACCAAATGGGATAGAACATGATAAAGTATGTGTGACGTAATAATATAATATAATCTAAACGACAAATTAATACTTAAGACATTAATAATAAAGATAATTATATATCTTTATATTTATTATTAGTATAAAAATGGAAAGACAGAAGACAAGAAATATGTGAAAGTATCACGTACATCAATGTATTGAATAAATGTTTATTTTATAGTTCTTAATTTATTTTATGGCCCTAATTTTATGTCCTTAATTCATAAAAATTCAATTAATGTATAATATGTAATATATTAAAATAATCACGAAATAAACTTTCAATTTAATTCTGATTTTCATGAAAAATATTTTAGGAAAAGGAGAGCTTCATTCTATAGACTACAACAAAAGGCAACAGGAGAGCATCAAGTTAACGGTACTATTCAACGGCAATTAATTGCATCGTTAAACAGTCGGAGTACTATCCAGAAATAATTACACTTCTCTCTCTCTCTTTCCCGGTTATTCGCGAATTAATGTATAAAATTAGTTACGCAACAAAATAGGATATTATAATAATTTCTTGATTGACCGATTGATGAAATGTACATTACAGTATAAATTAATTTCATAATTAATTTATAACTTCGTAATAAATATATAAAAATCAAAAGTTCTAATTTTATAATTATAACACCAAAATGAAGAAACGCTTTTTCAAAAACATATATAAACCGCGTATCGGCGTACATATTATAGCGTTTCTCTCTCTCTCTCTCTCTCTCTCTCTCTCTCTCTTGTTTTCAGGAACTAGAATTATGTAAATAATATAGAATTAAAATTTCTAAATATTATAAATATAATAAATATGTCAGAAACGTATATATAATTTTTTCTAATATATATTCTAAATATTATTATATTTCAACGGCATGAATCTAATTTACAGACAATTTTTTAACTTGCATAATGACATTTATCACTAATTATCACTAATTATGAAGAGTTTTTAGCCTCTTCCTTGTTCAGTTCATTAATTTTCCTCCGTTTAATTTTGCATATCTTTCCCCTTTCTCTCGTTCCTTTCTCTTCCACCTAATCCTTACGAACTTGACTTCGCGCACAATACCCTGAATAACTTTTAATTGGCTCTTTCAATTTGCCGTTTGAGCGGAACGGTAGCCAGCTGGGCTTTCTTACTTACGATTAAATTTGCTCGCAGCCGATCGTCGTGGAAACAAATGGGAGATTGCCAGGAATGCGAGGAATCCCCGAACTCTTACACGCGTATTCTTCACTACGTGTCCTTCTCGCAAGCAAACACGGCGAATAAACTTTAGTCTCAAAATTAAACAGTAGGAGTTTCTTGTTTGCACATTAAAGAAAATATTGCCGATTTCTTTGCAATGTAAAATGACATAAATGATAGAAATCTGTTATAGAAATGACATAAAAATCTAAATAAATCAATTTCTGGAGCTATGTAACACGGAAAGTACATACAGTAGCTACGTAATCCAATTTTAACAATAATATTAATAAGACTTGTTATTTTTGTGTTGTATTGTTTTTCATGACATATAAATGCATTATTAAGTTTTCATTATATTAATATTCTTTTAACATCCACTTTAAAATCCGTCAATATTCATTAAATTTGGATTTAGATTTGGATTTGGATATTGAGAAATATTTATTTAAATGATTAAGATTTTAAATTTAATCCTACAATCTTTATTGTTTGTCATAGAGAGAATTGATCGAGAAGAAATAGCATAGATATAGATGGAAACTAACGAAGGCATAACTGCAATATATAACAATTGAACAATATTAGTACAGATAACGGACCGCAAGAGCGGAAATAAAATCGATATCAATGAAAATCGACACTAGGTTTGTAAGCAAAATCGTTTGAAACTCAAACATAGCAATTCCTTGAATCTCCGAAATTGTCCAGAGCGAACGTGCCCCATACCTTTGATTTTGAAATCTAAATTAGAGATCTCCCGATCCAGCGTATTCCCTATTTCCACAAGCAAAAGATAACGGTAATTTTCACTGTAATCTAAAGTGAACAGTAATTTTCACTGCAATCTAAAGCTGCGCAACAAAGATATTATATGTATAAATAACTCAATATTCAGCTATTAAGACGTGTATCAAAATTTATGAATGTAATTTAAAGCAAATTGGTTTGAATAAAATATATAATGGATTTTTGTCAACTGATTATTTTAAAGAATATATACAAATTTTGCAATAATTTACAATATTGTCGTTTTATACAATATTAATATTAAAAAATTAATAATGTTAATTTTTTTTATGTCATACAAAGCAAATTTTTATTCAGAGAAAGTCGTTTTTAACCCATTGAGACGTAAGTGTTTATTAAAAATACAAGTATAAAACTTTATATATATCTTAAAAGATAAAAAAATCCGATTCATCGTGTTATATTTAAACATAAGTACATATGACGAGTCAAGCTCGTTCATGGATCTACAACTGAAAGGAATGGTAACAATATTGTTTTACATAAGTCGACTAAACATTCTTTAAAAAATTAAGCTGAAAAGATTTAGCAAGATGTATCCCACAGCCGTTCTGAATCCAGACGTACATTTTCCAATATATTACGTGGAGGATGCAACTGTGGCGTAAAATGCCAATATTTTCCGATACAGTAAACTGCAAATCTATGTAACGTTGTTCGCGCGATGTTCTGAACTAATTCCCTGTGACGTATACTATGATCCTTCTGTGAATTATCCAGCTGGTTCAAACGCGCACTTGAATAGAACGAACTGTCATTATTCTCAACTTTACAGAATCGTAGTGAAACGTCACGGTCGGTATTTTTTTCTTTATTTTTCACAAAATTTTCACGCATACCGTTATTTTCCTCAAAAATCTTCCATGCTCAAAATCGATGTGAAAGTCACACGGAGACAAATCTTCGCAAGTACCACAATGTTAAATTGTTGGGAAAAATTCTCTATTTTACTATCTTTCGAAACTTGAGGAACATTTGGATGAATCGATTTAGCTAGAAAGTACACTTGTACCATTGCGAATAATATTTTATATATATATGTATTATATATTTAAAAATATCTTAAAAAATTAAATAATTGTGTACATCGGAATATAGTGTATTCATATTGTACAAAATTATGCATTAAATTTATTTAATGTTAAAAATGTAGAAGTCTTTATGAATTAATTTAAGTAAAAGTTAATTATTATAAATAAGAAAATCCGGTGTTTCAATTTAAGATCTTGTTTTTAATTTGTTTTAATCAAACTTTTATTATAGGCATGATTGTTAAGATATTTGATATTGGAACATTGTATTACGCAATAATCTTTTATTTAATTTTGATTAATTTGTCTTCTAACAAAATGTAAGAGTGTTAAAGCAAAGAACATGTGAAACATTTTATCAAGAGATACGAGTAGTGTTCTTAAGAGGTAATTGGATACACGTTGAAAAGCGTATCTTCTCGCGAGGATGAACCTATCTGCCAAAGACACGACCGAATCATCAAGATTTTCGTAGAAAGCCCCGGTCTCGGGAGTAGGATCAACTCGTGGGCTAAGTAATTCCTGGGACGTCGCCAATCGACGACGACCCAACTATCGGACCCTTGTCAAATCGCCGTGGGATCCACCGAGGATCACGTGCATCATGTGAACCTCACACGTTACCTCGATCGACCTCGAAAACGGATGCTAGTGGGCTTAAACGTTACTTCGGACCATTATTGACACAGAAGAAAAACATTTCATAACTTTTATATTGTTATTCCGCATATTTAAAATATAATTACACCTATCTCACTAGAAAAATGAAACTCTAATAATTTCTTTTTAGTGCATAGCTACATATTCTAGAAGAAATATTTCAAGTTATGTTCTTAATTTATAACTAATGATTTTAACTAACATTCTGGAAATAATAAAAACGGAATAAAAATAAGCTGTGTTATTGTTGTTTTCCTGAAAAATACTGAAAATGCTGTATTTTTTACAATGGAAACTTATTGTTAATTGCCAGGAACGTCGAGTCGTGATAAAAATTTATTAACGTCGTATTCGACTATCGCGACATGTGTTTTCTGAGATATTATGACCGGCAAACAAGGCCAAGCCACAAAGACGAGGAAAAGCGAAACGGAGCGTGGTATTCCCGCAGGAGGAAAAATAGGTTGAACAAACAAAAGGCAGAGGGTAAACTCTGCGAGAAAAGTCGCCGGGGCATCTCCTGCCCAGGCTTACAAAGTCGAACATTCGAACGTCGGAGTTGAACCGTACAAATGACGGGCGAGCGTACAGCGATTCTAAAAGCGGTCGTGGAATGTGTCGCGATAAATTAGCCCACGTCACGCGATTTGAACTTTTCCGAGTTTCATCGAAGTGCGAGAATCACTCCGTCAAAGAACGCCACACGTGAAGAATATCGGGAGCAAGATTCGAAAAATATGAACGCGAAATTCACATTCTTCAATCGAATAAGAAAGGGAAATGCCGCATAACACGTTACAACGAAGATCATTCAACGTTTTAAAAAATTCGCCAGTATTATACTTTTTAAATCTGCATCTTGAAAATTTTATTTTTGAAATAATAAAAGCAACAACAGAAACAAAATTATGAAAATTATCGCGAAATGATTAAAAATTTTTTAAACATAGTAATAGACGAATAAATTTTATATTATCATTTAGGTTAAACACGTATCGAACATCTTTAATATTAATTTTTAATATTATTCGAAAGTTGATTGCTTTTGATATTAGTAATTTTTATCAAAAAATTGATATTAATGAAACATTAATTATATGGATCTTCGAAATAAATTATACATATAAAATATTGCGAGACACTAATTTAGGGAAAAAATAAGAACTTTAACAATATATATATATGTATGTATATATATATATATTATTTAAAGAGATTTTAATTAAACTTCTATCTTATAGAGACATCACGTTTATATTTAATAGTAAATAGCTTTTGAAAATAGATTCGACAATAATAATTCAAAAATATGTGTAATTTCTACATATTTTTTCTCCGCGCGCATCTTATCATATCTTAATAGTACTTTAAAGGCTATACACCTACGAGGGTAGAATCCTGAAAAGATTTAGGGGGTAGTTTAGCCGTTACGGCCGTTAATACCCCGACATTAATCTCATCTTGCGGCTTTCAAAGTACAGCGAGGATTTCATTACTCCTCAGGATGGTATAAAATTTTGATCAGCGCACATCGTTTATATTGATTAATCAATTATGTGTCAAGCAGAGACGCATCGATAAAACGATAAGCATATCGCGTATAATCATAACCGAATAATATACAATATTATTCAAAATTTTCAGAAATATTTTTTAGTTAAATCTAGGGTATTTCATATATGTATAATAATGATTTAAAAGCGCTGTAGTAATATCACTTGCGCATCATGAAATAAAAATTTTTCAGATCCCTAACAGCACATATAAATTCTGAGAATATTACAGAGAATATTACGGAAGTATAATGAAAATGATAAAGTAGGGATACGTTTTCAGTATATTAAATATATTCTTACAATTAGTACATTCTATAAAATATCAAATGCTGTTGGAGATGAGACGAATGTAAATAGTGAAAATCATTTCAAGCGTATCCATTATTCAGTAGACCTACAAATTGCAAATGATTTAAATGTTCTGATATTTAGACATCATATATTTATCATCAATCAAAGATATTTGAAGATAAATAGAGTACGAGTACCAATGAGCATTTGAAGTCTGGGCTAGTGCCAGATAAAGCTCTATCTACCAGATAAAGACTACGACATACTTTCGACGAACGACAGCTTTTAGCAAAACATTCACGACGAGCAGATAAAGCCGAGAGAATTCCGGATAACCCGCTCCTAGTTATTTTTTGCTGACCAGTTTTTCCATTACGAACGGAAGGAAAGAATGTGAATGGTCTAAAATAACTAAAGATCTTCTTTATAAAAGATTTCTCCCGTTATGTGCTAAGCTTGTAAATGTAACGGATAATTTAACACATTATATGAAACGTGCTTTAATTAAGTTTTTTAAGTAGTACTTTAAGTTTAAATTATTTAAGTAGTACTTTGTCATGTCGTTAAAAACATGTCAAAAATTATTAATAATTCTTTTGTGATAAATTAGATAATTCCCAAAATTAAATCATTTAGCAATATAATTCATCTAAATTATAATGTATATCACAATAATCATTCAATGTAACAATACTTGCGATGCTGTGTATCTCTGAATTTATATAAAAAAATTTTGTTTTTAAATAGAACTTTTTCCAAGAAACTTTTTTCTAAGTATTACGAAGAAAGAAATGACTTGTTCATAGAAGAGTTTTAAGTTACCTTTAGGATGTATATCATAACTGATACCATTAGGATCAAATTATAGGCGGGCGTGTTCGATTACTACCTACCGGACATCAGTAATACATCAAAGCGAAGGGAAGGAAGAGACAAAGCCAACATAGTGTCTATTCTGTATCCACGTCGGGTATTACATCGATCCTCGATAGAGGTGAGTGATTTATGCGGATGATGTAATCACGACGATACGTCAATAGAAATGACTTCTCCATCTCTACTGATGAAATTATTCTAAGTCACTCACAAAGATTTGTGTTATCCAATAAAACATGACATAGTATCATAAATAAAAGTAGCATTGTCATGATGCTAAAGTCACTTTGGACTTGATGAATTAAATAAGTCACTAAATTGAATTAAATTAACTTTAAAGTAAATTTTTCGATTTTGAAAGAATTATTTGTAATATATCCAATATGATTATTAATTTTATTTTATATCGCTTTCTTACTTTTTATTAAATCAAGCTTAGCGGCATTAACGATATTCAATTTTATAATAAAATATCTATTAGCAAAAATTCAAATTTTTAAAAACAATTAATTAAATAATGATTTTATATTTTAAATTAAACAATATTTGATTTAAATTAAATTTTAACAAAAAATGTAAACTTTAGCAAAAATTTATATAAACATGGATATGTTAAGTATAGACATAAAAAATAATGATTAATAAATAATTATTGTAAAAAATTTCATGGCAAAACCCTCCCAATCCAATACTGTGCAAAAATCAAGACAATTACTAAATTTAATTTTAAATTGAAATTAAGAGATTCCACGTTGCAAAATAAAAAATTTAAAAGATTTAACTTATTAAATGACGCCGTCACCGATCGGTTTCGACGGACCTGTCTCACGCTACTGTCTTTTCTGCCTCTACTCTAAGTTCTCTAATCTAAAACCTTGTGAATACGTGCCACGATACAATCCATTAAGGTTCTTCCATGTCGCCGCGAGCGAGCTTTCGAAACATTGCCAAACTTTCGTCGCCGTCTGTTTCTATCTGAGTACGGACTGAGATATCCTAAAGAAGATACCAGCACTCGGAGAAAAATCTTGCGGCGGCCCGCGAGATATTTCCTTCCCTTGCGATGCCGACATCCATCGCGCCCATCTTTTCTCGTCGAATTCACCTTCCATTTATGTGACCACTTCGCTCACTGGTTTTCAAGAAGATTGCTAACACACAGTCTATGCATTTTCAATCTTTTTCACCAAGAAAAAAATTCTCTTTCATATTTTTATACATATGTATATTTACATCTCTCTCCTTTTAATCCTCCTTTTTCTCCCTATTTATTTACTTACATCTCTCTTTTTCAACAGAGTAACATATATGAATACTAGAAGCAATATTGTGAAATTTTTATATCATGAGGCTAGCCAATTCAGTATTGAAATATACATGGAATACTTCTATATCAGAATTAATCAAAATATCGAATCCGAATTATATTTTTGTAAAAAAAAAATATGTAAATAATTTTAAAATTATGTTATGAAAATTGTCTGCGTTTCAAAAAAAGAAGTAATCATAAAACATGTCGGTATTATACTTAAAAAATGATTAAAATACTGTGACGCTAATAAAAAGAAAAAAACAAACTTGAAAAAAATAATTATAATCCTAAAAAAGTAGATCTGAATTGAAATTTACGATTCTGACTTTATTAAACACTTTATTAAAATTTTTGTTTTTAATTGAAAATTTTTTATTTTGATCAATTAAGGATCAAGTCGTTGCATGTGCGTATTACGAAAGAGAAAGAGCATGTACAATCGAAATATTATCGTCATTCAACGAGTGTCTAGTGTAAAGCCAACTTTCGTGCATGTCTCAATAGCTTATTCATAAACGACTTGCATGTGCTACGTACATTTTCCGCTATTTACTTATCAACGGAAGCCTCAGTTTATATCTGGACCACGCCATGCCACACGCGCGTTAAAAGCTAGGCATCAAAACGCGAATGCAAACGTTAAACACGACAACTCATCGACGGCATCGAACTACGATTCGAACAGACACTATCGAAGCGATGGCTCGCATTGTACGGATCGAAAGCGCACGCGTGTCTACACGCGTGTTCGGTCGGAACCGATAAATTCCAAAAGTGCGGAAGAGACAAAAGCAGAGTCGGGAGATTCGCACGTTGACAGTATCGAAAGAGCGTGCGAGGGACCGGCAAAACATGTCAGAGATTCGGAAGCTAGATGCGTTTACACGACGTACAGCCGCGCGAATCAATATCCCGAGTTTTAAAGTCGCCCGATACTCTCGCCTCTCCCATCTGCTCGTTTCCTCCATTCTGGATTTACGCCACTGTAAATCCACCCCTCTTTGATCGAGTTCGATGGCGCGATATTTCTGACACTATTCGATTATAATCTACGAATGAAAAATACGAACGCAATACGGTGCGCCTCGCGAGTATCGTATTTGCATTTCGAAAGAAGAAACCAATTTTTTTGATAACTGCTGTGTGAAAACGATACGACGTTGTAACCATTACTAATAGCAATATTAATTTTGAATTCTTAACCACAAATTTATCAATTTACAATTTACTCTGTATTTTATTTTTATTAACATCAACTTTATATGTTAATTCTTCTAAAGACTTTTATAACCACACATTATCATATTATAAAATTAGAATATTATAATTAGAAAATATCGACAAATTTTAACTAATTCTGTGAAATAAATAAATTTCTAATCTAACTATTTAGTAGCTATAAATTTGTCTTTTTATACGCGTGGGAATTGTCCTTCAAAAATTATTGTAAGTGCGGTATTTTCCACGTGACAAATCTCCGGCACGATAAGCTCGGCATCAAGACCAACAAACTTATTTAGCTTGTCTTCGGGGACCTCAGAGGACCGTTTCGTTTCTCTGCTTTCTTTGTTTCTTCTTTCGACATTAAGTGAGTAAAGTTTCACTAACGGATTAACCCTTTAAGCCGCCACAACCGCGGAACCAAATATGTGTGCTTCCTTTTCCCAACTTTTTTTTTCAGTTGGTCCTAACGTTTATAGCAAACGGCGGAAATTTCAACGCCCGTAATGTCGACATTGCAGAGTCGTTTCGATCCGCGCACAAACTTGGAATTAACCTGGAGTCTGTTTCGCTAAAGATCGGAAAAAAAAGAGCCGTTTCATTTCTAGCTTGCGAACTATTTATTTTGTAAATCTCACGAGAAATGCAGTTGGAAAAGACATTCTCCAGAAGGAGACCTTCTACAACAAATGCGAGATCGGCCACGCATGATAGGGCGCGTTGTGAATCAAGTGGGTCGGTGCTGTTTTATTTCGTTAGTTTGTCCTTGCAAGAAGATTGGATAATCTCGTCACGTTGTATTAAGAACCTTTGAGAAGTACACTAGCGGGTGGAACCCACGGGAAATAAAGAACGCCGGAAGCATCTCGGTGAGACAAAAAGGATGCCTCGATAAAACATAAGTTCAGCGAGAAGCCCTAAAGTGATAGTAAACTTTGAAATGTGCTTTCCTACACTTTTCCTTGAAAAAGTTGGATGTACGAACTGGATTGTCATGACACTTCTCGTGTACCGTACATGTCTATAGATGCAAGCTATCAATTTCCACCTCTCTGTAAAAATTACACCTCTGTAATAATATTATAGAATAATTTATATTTTGATAAATTTATAAATTATAGTGTTATTAACATTGTTATTAATTCATAACTTCATTTCAAGTAAACAATGGCGCATTTATCACGAGACAGCCAAGTCGTTCATTATCCTCTTCAACAATTAGCTAAATTGTTTAGTGATACAATGCTCTAAACGGCGCCGTTAATAATGACG
This sequence comes from Tetramorium parvispinum, assembly GCA_011638315.1. NCBI lineage: Eukaryota > Metazoa > Arthropoda > Insecta > Hymenoptera > Formicidae > Tetramorium > Tetramorium parvispinum. Next base: position 16,487 of record VBVR01000955.1, on the reverse strand, counting down.
ATTCGCACGGTATATTGCAGTTAGAGTCGAAAGTATCTGGCGGGACGTGAAGGCATTGCCCGCTTCCTTCCGGTAACCTGATTACCTTCGGAATGGATGCTGCAATCGGGAGAGGAAGCGCTGGGGTGGCTGTGTGTAAATATATACAGCCGCGTGCGTCTATATACATTCCGTACGGTACGCGGGTAGGTATACTTCGAGATACCTACGAGTCAAGCCGCCAGAATGCTCACGGGAGCGCTAACGTTTACGAGGCAATTGCTTTTAACAGCTCGGAACCCGTTGAAATCTATACCGCCCAGCCAGTATGACGAATTAAGAGCCAGGAATCAGGGTGGCTGGAAGACAGCGTCGCGTCAGCCGCGCGCGGAGTCCCCTCGCACTATTTCACCGATTCAACGAATTCTTGGTTTCGCAGATCCTTCTTTCCAAATCATGGACTTATGCTTCCATAAATTCTCGATTCCGCAAATCCTTCGCTTCTTAAATCCTTGGTTTCACGGATTTTTAGTTCCAGAGATTCTTGAGCGCGCAGATTCCCGGATCCATAACTTCGAGGCCAGCTCGGCCCCAGAAACGCCTGATTCCATGGATCGTTTACGGTAAAGATTTCTGATTCCGAAAATTCTTGGTTTCACAGAACTGTGATTAACATATCCTTTGATCTACGCAGCTTCGGTCTCTCGAGATCTAGTTTCTCTATGGACATTCGATACTACAGATCCTTACTTCCGTAAGTCTGCCTGCATCCGTATGCAAATATTTGATTTCAGAGATTTCAAAGATTATGCATACGAGATTATGCATATATCAAAACGGACTGCTACCATAAAGGTGCGTCCAAAGTAACAAAGAAAAAGATTCCCTATTTCGCGCGGTACTCATTCATGCTTTACCAATAATTTCTTCTAGAATTCTAAGTTTGAGAGTGATCGATACAGTTTGACGTCTTTATATAAGAGCTTTCGTTTCGATCCGATAGCTTCATTTAAGAGAAAAACTTGCGACGAACTTTAATGTTTGGCCGAAAGACTCAGAAACAAAGGAACTTTCCAACCGACAAAAACATATGGCTTAATTCTTATGCAAACTGTCATTAAAGTTTAAAGTTTACGTGGTAACATTTTTGGCAAGTCTGACGTATATTCAGCGAAACTCCTATTGTGCGCATATCTATCTCCCTATCTCTCTGATCACTAATATATCTCAAAAGCTCGCCATGTTAACAAGAAAAGTAAAAAAATAAGAAAAAGACAATTATAAAAAATGTATATTAATTTTCACTGAAGTAATTAAAATATAAATTATAAATATTGTTAAAGGCTAAAAAATTTATATGTAAATATTTGACATATTGGAGAAGTTATACATTGTATTTCGTTATAAACAAATGAAAGTTGGTTAAATAAATAACAAATATTAACAAGCGGATGTTTACAACATTATTACAAATATATTGGTCAAATACGTTATAATTTATTTACGACTATAACCATCTCTTTCTAAAATTTATGATGTACGATTTATTTGTTTTCGACGGATGGAAATGATCAAATCAATGAGAAATATAATAAGTAATTTAATCGCATGTCAAATAAACAATACAAATTTTTCGACAAAACAAAAAAGTATTATAATTATTAAAATCCAAACATAATAAGTCTTTTATTGGTTAATTTGTATTATAATTATATTACTCTGTTAATATATACATTTTATTAATTTTTTGTTTAATTGTTCTTTTTATTTTCTTTTTTATTATGTGTTATAAATTTTAGAGAAAAATTATAAGGGACAAAAAGATCTTGCGGCATAAGTTTAGGCGAGCTTATATGTTGAAATATACTTTAAAGCACTTATAAAAGCTAAACAAGTAAGTCTTTGAAAACGCTTTTAGCTTTCGGAAATCCTCTGCTTTCCATACGTGTAATGCATGTACCTACATACGCGCGACAAAACTTTGTTGGTCGGCCTACAGTAACTTTCGCGAAGTTGGCGAAGGATAAGATAGATACCTTTCAATGTTATCAAGAGTACATGTAATAACATTCCATATGCAGAGACCGAATAGAATTATAATAGGCTCTTGGAACTTCAGCGGAAAATTGTCGAAAGTTACACGTGCCCTCGCGTCTACGTTACGTGCGTACCGCATTATAATGTAATTCTGAAATGTAAACTTCATCTGATCGATGTAACAAGATAAACTCCTTGCACAACTTAAACTAATTGGCAAGATGAAATATGACATAAGTAATAGCGTTACAATGGCATCGTTTCACTTTGAATTCATCATTTAACTTTTGAAATAAACGAATTATGTAACAAAATATTTACATATAAATATAGTTTATGATATAAAGAGTTCAAGATTAGCATAATTTCAAACAAAATTGTCTTATAAATTAATCTCTATCTATCAAGCTAAAATACTCACATAGACATAATCATACGAAATATACATACTGTACGAAGAATTTAGTGCTTTTTATGTGCTAATTTAATGCTCTAACCGTTTTGCGAGAAATTATTTTTGTGATATCTTTTAAAAAAGTTAGAATACTAATTATTCTAACTTTTTTAAAAGTCACCAAATAAAGAAAGCCCAAAAATAATTTCTCGCAAAACGGCTAGAGCAATAGAATCAGGATTAGAGCATTAAATTAGCACATAAAGAGCACTAAATTTTCCGCACAGTTTCGTATGATTGTGCCTATGTGAGTATTCCAGTTTGATAGACTTTATGAATAAATATTAAGCAATGTTTTAATGTTATGACGATATTTAACAATTTATAATCCATTCAGTCATTAATTTTATCTGAGCAATGCTTTTCATATGTTGTGTAGGATCAAACTAAAATAGATCGTTGAAAGTTTCGTAGAACTTCATAAAGTTAACTAACTGGTAACTGCCCATTAACGCATACAAACGATGTTACACCGGAATTCTCAAATATAGACAGTACAATAAAGTGTATCACATATCATCTTCCGTAATTATTTCTGTTATGATACGTATAAAATTGTTTCATATTCAATATATTGATATTATTGGTAATTCGAAACATATAAATTTTTAATTTTGTCATTAATAATTAATAGTTTATTGTACGATATATTGGGCACATTTTCGAACTTTCCAACTAAAGTGATAAATTTCTATGAAAAGAGTATATTTTTTCTTCATAAGTTTTGTAATTATTTGACATATTTCATAAAACGCCATTATATTATGTAACAATATGTATAGCCGAATACGAAAAGTGCATAAAATAAACGGTTGATTTTATTAAAAATTCAAACATGTAAAAATTAAAAAATATATAAACTAAATAAAATAATTCATACCATTTTATATAAAAATATAAAAGAATTATGTTAAGAAGAAAAAAATAGAAAGCATTTAATTTAACAATTTTCGAAAGTCTTTCTTGTAAAGCATGATAAATGTATAATAATAGATGTACATTTCTTACGTACAAATAAAAGACGTTTAAAATTGAATTTTGAATATAACTATTCTTGAATATAACTATACTTTCAGAATATTTATTTAAAAATGTTATAAATTTTTAGAAGCAGAAATAAAGTAAATTATCGGAACGTTACATTTCATGGCGGAATTAATTTACCGAGAAATATTGAAGTAAAAACAAAGCAGCCATTAAAATGCTTAAATTTCATGTTTGCATAAAAGCGTGTCTTGACGAAATTGACCCGTATTTCCTGGTTTCACCACAGCGAGGTGTTACGTCCCAGCATAATTTTAACGACGTAAAGTTCGCACAATCAGCGTGCACTGCAGAGATCGATGAGCGACACAGGAATGCACACGTTGAGTAATTAGTGCATAATTTAGCTGGCGCGTGCGCTGAATCGGAGGTGTCAGTTTCACGACACTGAGTAGATAATCCCGACGCAGAAATACAATCCTGTCAATGGACTCGGATTTATCCGATCTTCATGTCAAGTTTACATGTACGTTTGTAGTTATAAAATTAAAAAAAAATGATTTTTCAATATTTTTAAATGTCGCGAATAAAGTGTAAAATATAATATTTCTTAAATATTATTCGTTTATATGTTTATATATTTATGCATAAATTTATGTGTACATAAAAACATAAATGTTTTCTATGTTGTGTGTTATATAAGATAGACAACATAGAAAATATTCATATATGTTATAATTTAACTGTCAGTAACTAAATTTACATAATTAAGATAATAAAATAATATCGAAAAATAATGAAAATTAATATACAGTTTAGATAGATAAATAGAAAGAGAAAGAGAGAGAGATAGTTGGCGGTACTATGAGCTCCAATTTCATGCAACGATTCTGTTACATAGTGATGGAAATGTAGCATCTTAGATGAACTGACATTTACTCCAGGTCGTTGGAAATTTGAATATATTTGTGGTGCCCGAAGCATCTCGTAACTCTAGATGGTAGTAATGTGAAATTAATGCGATAATACACGCTGCCTGTTTCTAAGCCATCAAAACATTTAAGCATTTAACACAATGTTGAATGTTTTCCGAGCGCGTCTTTACCGTTTATACGTTGAAGAACTTCAATGCAAAAAAAAAATAAAAACTGATATACCATTACAATAACACCATTTACTAAAGCGTAAAATCCCACAAAAAGTTAATAAAACTCCATACAATTTTATTGCATATATAAAAGTGAGAAATATTTCATTCGTGAATACTGCTTTTAGAAAATAAAAAATACTATAACACAGAATATATCTTGTAGAGATTTGTATTTCGAATACTAAGAATATATGATATAGAATCAAGATTGCACAGAATAAATTTTAAAAGATAACAAAAACAGATTTTTTTTACATTTATATTTTTGTATTGTATAATGAACTTAACAGTTTTCTCAATATTCATTATCTATTACGACTGAGGTAATAATATCACGTACTATATTATTTTGTCGTAAATGAAAATCGCTTTTGTTGTCAACTGCATTTGTTTTTCACATTTTTAAGTATATTATTCGGACCATAATCAGGTTGTGATTATTTTGAGAATATACTGTTGTCTCATTGTAATTCAGAAAGTCATACAATAATAAATTATTGAGGTGGATTTAAATCATGAAAGCAACGGAAGTAAGATATACGTGATTGACAAGATTAGCCTTTCTAATCTGTGCTTATAAAATGTCACGTTAATCCATCACATTGTGGATTTACATCTTCTAATACGATCAATTATAAACAGAATATGTTATTTTAATCAATCACAATCTGTTTTCCTTTACGTGTCACTCCTATTTTACCCAACTAAGCTTGTTTCAATTTCATATAGACCTAAACATAATTAATGATACTTATGCCTTACTTAATTATTTACGGAATGATGAATGATGTCTGACTTATTGAAATTAACGATTCATAAATCGCCACCAGATCATCCTAATTCGTTTCATTTATCTTGGTTTCACGTGGTATTATATCTTCGAACTTATCTCTCGCGAAACGTATTATCCGATCTACGTTCGCGAAATAATCGTGCAATAGTGTTACGCTAATGTGCAACGCAGACTTGCGGAAATCAATGGTAGCCGCACGATCGAGAACAATTCGTTTCTCAATCAAATGGATAATGAACGACAGCAGTGGCTGATGCGGCTGAATTTCAAATTTGTTAATTTGTCACGTCGCATTTGGTAAACGAGCTTTAAGCGGCGCATTTGCAGATGCTCTGAGCAATCACATCAAGTACGAAAAACCATTTCGAATTTTTTCTCTTATCTGATAGAAGAAAAACTTGAAACCAATAATGATTATTGTGTCGGCTTTGCGTTCTCTTAAATGAGAGAAAAATCCAAAAGGATGGAAGAGAAAACACAAAAGGACATTCTACGGATAGAGGTCCGTTGAATAGCATTTTGATTTCCGTCTTCTTTCAACATTCTATGCTTTATCTTCTCCTACATCGTATAATTGTTTTTTTTTAATAAAAATCTATTTTTTGAACAATAGAATTTTTTAATCACAAAGCTGAAAAGAATATTTTTTAAAACGAGGATTCTTTTTGTTCCCTATAATGTAAATAATAATAAATACTGTAAAGAATTAAAAGAGATGTCTAAATTATCAAATAGCATAATATAGATATATGAAATATTATATATATATATATATATATACATATATATGAGAAAGCAATATGCAACAAACTTCCCTTAACCCCATTTACATTTACATTCAACGCATCCTCGTCGTAGAGCACTAAATGTAACAGCTTTCGTGAAGTGAGTATTTATTCAATTTCTGAAATAAAACGAGTGACATAAATGGCGGTAAAACCGACAAAATAAAGACGATAAAAAATATGCAAAAATATCAATAGTTTCTTTTTTATCTTAATAAATAAAAGCAATTTTTAGTATCGGAAATCTGAATATTTTTACAAGTTTATTTGTATTTGTATTCTTTACACTTAATTAACTGTTTCATACTCTTGACCGAAGCTCTACGCGAATCAAATGAAATCAAAGGGACATTTCTCCATCCTTTTCCTTTATTTTGAAATTAAAATGAGATTCTGCAAAATTATTTATCATACTTATTTTTTTCATGTTTACGTGTAATATTGCTCGGAAGACAGTGGCAAACCACCGAGAGTATTTTACTATGAAAATCTCTCTAATAGGCTGTTTGAAACTGGCATTAAACTGTAGGTCTTATATGTCTGCGTAAAAATTAAAAAATTTACTATACACTATAGTTATATGCAAAAAATGGGTCACCATGCCTCATAAGAGACTAAAGGCTAAAAAGGGAAATGTAATATTGCTCACAACTAGACTTAAGTAGTTTAGTTGACGTAACGAGGGGAATGCTATTAACAATAAAAAATATTATTAGCAATATTTTTTTATAGGGTAATCTAATATTAAGGAGTACGCACTAATGTGCATATACACTCTATGCACATGTGCATATGCATACATGTGCCTCGTGGCAGAGTAGTATGCCTCGTACAGACTTTCCTGAAATGTACACTCCCGACTCTTGTCTCGGATGTACATTTTCTCTTCGAAACTCTCTGCATGGCGACGTTGAACTATAAACTTAGCTCCACAACTTGCGGCGAGTAGCTACTTCTCGCAGTGCCAGTCTTCTTAGAAAGACCGTACTTAACAGCGCTAAACCGCATCCGCCATAAGGAGTTCCCGCGTTATGGTTTCCTGTCTTTTGATGCTGCTTCCTCAAAGCGAATATCGATCATGGTTTCATATTTATTGAATTTGATACAGTGTCCATTTGAATCTATTTCCATTTACTCATTTTGTTTTACTACGTTTCATTGACATTTTAGACGAACAATGTGAATTAAATAAATTAACATAGTAATTTGTTATCTTCTTCTTAGTTACAATTGTAGCTATATAATTTAGTTTTGGTTATAATTTTAGTTATAGTTTTAATTTACAATATGATTAGAAAATAGAAAATTTATTTAACTTAAAAAACTGGATTTTTGTTACTTTTTAATATTTAAAGATAGATATTTAAGATATGTAGACGGAACGTACCAAGTTTAATCGAGTTTCAAACTTCAATATAATACACCAGTGAAATTAATATTGCAATAATTATTTCGCAAAGCTTTGTCAAAAAAATCTTAATGCAACATTAAATAGAATTACCTACAGATACAATGGAGAGATTAGAATCGAATTTCTCCTGCAGCAATCTTTTACAAAGCAGCATCGTTCGTACTCATTACGTTCGCAATTACCAAAAGATATATTTAAATTTAATTCGGGTCTAGTTTAAAATTCGCCTCTCCCTCGGATACATTGTATAAGAAAGGTGGAGAAGGTAAAGAGTGAACTAAAGAAGGGCAAAAAATAAAAAGACAAAAGAGAGAGAAAGAGAGAGAAACCGAGAGAGGAACATCACAGTCGGAAGCAATTCCCAACGTTTTCAATAACGCGCCTAATGGATTTTCTCAACTCACGTATAAACGCCATTAGATGTACCCTCAATCTGGCACAAAGCAACAACAACAGTAACAGCAGCAGCAGTCCTGGTTCATTGATTCATTTCGATGATATTTCTGCTGCGTGGCTACGTATATTACGGTAATACTTCAATCACATTTGTGAAAATTGTGAAATTATTCAAATTATCAATACTGATAATTATGACTAGCAAAGTTATAGAGTCATTCGAAAGAAACTGTGACGATGTGAAAGATTCCAAACATCATTATAAATTCCGATGCAGCGCTACCATGCGAGATTTAATGTTCTCGTTAAAAGAATATACAGCAATCGGATTTATGGCGCATAAATATCCAAGTTAAAAGTACAAAATCACCGGGGGAGTTCAAACACCGAGGACGTTCATCTCGGTAATGGTGAAGCGTAATACTACTTATCAGTTACTTCGCAAGTTCGATGCCTTTAGAAGGCTATATAACTGTAATGTATTATGCCGTTTTGCTGACTCGATCAATAATTTTAGTAATTTCATAAAGAGCGTACACTTATCACGTATAATATTCACGATATTCCAAAGATCTCTCATTAAAGATTAATGATAAAAAATGTATTATAGATAAAATTATAGATAAAAAATGTACGGCAATACAGTACTAATTGGAGAAACAATTTTATAAAAATATGAGTATTATGTTAAAATGCATTATATATTTTATAAATATATAATATAAATATATAAGAATCTGCTTTGTGATTATATTTGTAAGACATCTTTTAATCTCTCTCACTTTGATTGATCTGCCAAAGTACCCGGAATGATAATCATAATTGACCGTGTAGATTTATTGTGTAACCATCGATCAAATGGCTCACATTGAACGATCTAATCGAGCGGTTCAAAAATTCCCGATTTCCTGTAGAGGAAGCCTCGTGGAAGCGGCACACATTTCGTCGGAGCAAATGGAAGAACCAGTCCAGCTGCGACAGCAGCTTCGACCGAATTTTTCTTCGCGTGCGTCGCGCCGTGAAATCGAAGCGGGGAACGTGGTTCATAAATTATTTACCGACTCATAAAACGATATGGTGTGCGAAAGGGCTAGACATCGAAGGACGACTGATGAAAAAAAGGGAAAAAGGGGGGAAGAAAAAAGTGCGGAAAGCAAGAAATCTTCGGACCTCAGCGAAAAAGAGTGAGCAAAGGTCGGTCGACCGAGTTCGAAAAGTCAAGAATCTACATCGCGAACGAAGAAGACACGTGGTATATAAGATGGATGCAGCATAAGTACTTTCGAGTAGAAAAATATTCTTTCGATTACTTGCGGGATGGATTTATGACTAAAAATATTTTTTCTCAGATTTTGGATTTTTAGAGAGTATTGCATCTTGAGTTAAAAGAACATTATTTTTCAATTTTTAACTTTCGCAAGATGAATTGTCTGAGAACACATCATCTTTAAAATTACGATTCTTTTATGAAATAAATGATCTCGGGAAAAATATTTACTTCATATTACAACATATAATACATATAAAAGATAAATTCGAAATGCTCATACGACTTGTGTTATTAATCTTATCTAATAAACACAAATTAATATTTAAATTAAATAACATCTCAAATTTTATTCTAAAAGTTTCTTGGCTACTTTGCATTTACAGTTCACTTATTAATAAAATGGTATGCATTTTATATCTACAAGTTTTTAGCCTTTTTCTACTTCTTATTTCAGATAATTATGTTTTTATAAAAAGAATATATTTCATACATTTCTTGTAATAAAATCAATATACGACAAAAAGATTTCACATTAATATGCGTCTGAAAGGTGACCAATATTTCCTCATTCAGATAGTGATCATTCAAATAGTTTCTCTATTCTCCTTTTTTTAAAATGAACCCGTTTATCTTTCAATCAAACAAAAGTAAAAGTACTTTGCGATAATTTATACGAATTTGTTTTTTAAAAATGTATCCCTGTACCGTAATGTTTCACGCAATTCATTGATTTCACAACTAGATTGGTTTGAACTAGATAAGTTAATTAGCCATACAAAAGCAAATAATATGTACAGCATTAAATATATATGACAAATATTAGATCATGCGTAAAAATTCGTGCAATTTCTTTATATTAGAAATGTACGCAACAAGTTAATATACGGAGATTGATTAGGTTAATGCATTAAAATTAGCCAGTATTGTTACTAACTTAATTTAATATAAAACTTTATATAAAACATTTCATAGAAATGCCTTCTAAAATGCGAACTTTTTTAGTTATTTGATATTATCTATATACATATAGTATATATATATACATATATATATATTTAAATATTGAAATAAGAGTTAATATTATCTTAGTCTTAATATTAACTACACAGTCCAATCTTTGATGTAAAATATTGAATTTATCAATGATATGACTGACAGTTGCTATGCCTCATTTCCTTTTTATTGGACATCAAATCAAGTGCACTTGTCGACAGCGCGTTCTACTCCGTTTGCTTTGCGTCTAAGGAAACACCAGTCTATTTGTTCTTTGTATTACGAGTATATTCCGGTCGTTTTCCATCATCGTCGGTCATTTTATTTCCGGGATCGAATATCGGACGCGCGTACATACATGAAGGAAAATGCAGTTTGATGCGGGTGCAATGTACATACGGGCTCATATTCTACATAAGACTTGGCGGCGTACCAAAGTTTTCCAGAGTTTTTCTTTCTCTTCGTCGCAAAGCTTTTTGCCATAAGGAAAATTCACGTTAATGTACGGTACACCGGCCGTTCGACGCGGCTATCCACGTGAACGATTTTAATCGAGCGGAAGTAATTCACAGCAACTGTCAAGCTTTTTACGATAAACGATCGTAGATTGTTTGCTTTTGTTGCTTTAAATTCTCTAAAAAATTTCTAACATTACATGCAACCGTTTATAAAACACAACAATGTTTACTTTATAATATTTTCATGCCAATATTAATCTAATTATACATAAGATCGAAAAAATATATTCTTTATTAAAATTATTTATTTAATTATTTTAATTATTTTAATTTTATTTTATTTTATTTATTTAATTATTGTTATTAATAAAAAGTATAAACCAAGTTTATATTATTTTTAGCGTATACGTTTAGTGTGTACTTTTAATAAATTATATAAAAATCTCTTAGAATTTGTTAAATTAGTGGTGGTGGATGCTCGAATGTCTCGAAATATTGTTGCCTTTTTTCCGCTTGGCTCAGACAGCTTAATATACAAATAAATATATAAAGTTATTTGTGCCAAATTATCAAAACGTAACCAATAAGATATGAAAATTATTTGCTAATTTTTTACTTTAAAATATAATTTTTTTGCTTAACTTTTTAAAAAGTTACTTGATATTGAGTTATCGAGCCTCTCATAACTTTTTAAAAACTAAAGTAAAAAAATTAATTTCAGAAGCAAAAAATTAGCAAATAATTTTCTTATCTTATTCATTACGTTGTGATAATTTGGCTCAGCTATTTTTAAACAGGATTATGTAAAAATTATATTTTAAAATCTTTATGATAAAATGTCTGGTAAGACAGCATGTATTTAATGTAATGATATAACATGTTTCGGTGAAATAAATCATATTTATAGTTGTACATATTAAGATTAATCTAAGAAATTAACGATAATGTAAAGATTTTTGTTTTGTTGAGTTAAATCACGCGGCGCTACGCTTATCTCAGTATAAGAACGACACGAGGCAGTACAAAAAGCGCAATAGAAAGCAGTGTTGACTGCAAACTCACGAAAACAAACTTTCTTTCGCATTATACCACGCGAGGGAAATGAGCCTGTAGAATGATTATAAGGCACAGGTATAAAGAAGAAGCGGATGTCGGGATATAAGGGAACGAGAAGTTGCATGCCAGGGGGTGCACACAAAATAAGGAAGATGCGCCGTGGGACAAAGGAGAGTTTCCTTAAAGTACGTGAGAATTTATGTAGGTTGACATAAACGAAATTTTATCCACTTATTCTACTCGAAATTACACTATAATTGTATTATATGTCTACATACGTTTTGTATTCGTTTATACTTTACAATGTTAACAAGCTAATTAAATTATAAAATTTAAAATAAATGATTTAAATATACAATAAAATTTGAAAAATATTGTTAATTTTGCGCGCGCGAGTAGCTTCTTATAATTAATCGATTGAGATTTAATGCCTCAAATATACAGAAAATATTTTTAGGAATTCGAAAAAGATTATCTTTTTTAAATAGACAATAAATGCAAGAAATGATTGTAATGAAGACAGATACATCACATCAATTATTAAACTGGATATCGTATTCTTTATCACATTCCGAAAGATTATATGATTAACAATTTGATGTTATCATTATTAATTTGAGAATAAAATATCCAGATTGAATTTAATTGAATTCCTCACATGATTATCTAATAATATTATGATAAGAGTACTGTAATGAAAGCGAGTGTTATTGATGATTGGAAAACTTAATTCTACTATATAATTAATATTTTTTTAATAGTGTATTCTATTTATCCATTTTTTTATTGATTTATTAATTAATTTTTACTATTTCAAAAAAGTTATGCATAAGATTATAATTAATTTGTTTTATTTCAACTAAGAAAAGCTTTTATTAATCTTTATGTGACGTTGTAGTCTTTTCAGTAAACTAATAAATATAAATAGTAAAAGACTTAAAATATAAAGCAAAAAGTTTGTATAATTAAATAGAGTAGCATTTTTTACGATTGAGCATTAAAGTAAAGATGCATTAAAGATTCAATATACAATGGATTTCAAGTGAAAATCATAAATTGATAAAATATAACTTTAGAAAAGTATATTTCATAGCAAAGCAAAACTCTTTAGAAAATTTCCTGTTACCAAGAACGAGATTTCAAAATTATCAGCACGCGTGCCCGTGCTGCAGGTTGAGTGTTCTACGAGTACAGTGAGAAATCGAGTGCTTCGCGCATTAGTTCCAAAGGCGGGGCACGTAAGTCGTCGGTCGATTACCTGTCACCGCGAGAGTTTCTGAGGAAATAAGAAATCCTTCCTCCGAGGTCTAAGGCGGATTTGTATAGATCTTCGCATTACAGAAGGAAAGAGTGCATTGAGATGCATAGAAGCAGGCGGCCGGCCCGGTCTCGCAGATGTATAAACCGCCGACGGTAATATCAGAAAATGAAAATGGAACGGATCGCGGAAGCGTGGCACATGGAATGGCCAATTTCGACCTTCGCCCCTTGTCATAAGAGCGAAAAGAAAAACGGAGATCATCCCGAAAAACAAGTACTCTTCTACGTGACCGTAATTGAAGACATGCCCGGAAGAACGATCTAACTCTCGATGTTCAAGAGATCAAGTTGATTGTCGCAACGACCATAGAAGAACGCTATTTATTGCAAACTAATGTAATAACAAGGAAAATGCGAAAAAGAATAAAATAGAGAATCTGAGAGCTTTCATTTCTCGTTGCTTGTAATAAAACGCAACAATGAAAGTTAATTTTATCATATCGTTCAAGATGTACATATGTTGTAAGAAGTTAGTGTTCGGAAGATCGATATCTGCGTTAAACTAAAATTGAGTCGTACTTACAATTTCTATTATTACGAATTTAAATCATATCCAAATTTTCTTTTCAGTTTTAGCATTTTTGAAAATATTAAATAACAAATTTTAAATTACATATAAAACAAAGCAGCTTATTTTTGCAAATATTTTTTGTATTCAGAGTAATCTCCTTCATAACTACGGCATTACGGTTTCACCTTTAATAAGGCAAAGGGAAATCATGAAATGAATCGTATATGAAATATATGAAATTTAATGTCACTGCATTCTACGGGCGATGCTTAATGCAGCGACATCGTACTAAACGCAACAGCGCCATTCTGTCGGTTATAAATGCAAATGTTACGAGCTACCGTTTTTGCTAGCCCTATATAATAGCCGCTTTCCTAAATGACGCATTTCAAATTTGCCGCAAAAATCCTCGTAACCCTCGGCCATTATAAAACGCCACGAAGAAAAGAGTGCCCCTCTCGTTCGCGCACCCCACCGACGGCGCTCTTGAATGGAACTTTAATTAAAAGTGACATTAATATCGCCGGACAATTAGCCACCTTACCTGGTCGCATCTAGCATCGCGGGCGACACGTGAATTAATTATTCAGACCTCGTAAAAAAGGAACTCGAACTGCATAATGTCGAACGCGGGCGGCTACTGCGATCGGAAGCGATAAGAAATATGAGCACGGGAGGGAGAAAGAACTGCTCTTTATCGATGGCGTTTATTAATCCGGACGGCGTTTGAGCGGTCAGAGTGATAAATTAACGTTACGTGGAAGAGTAATGAGAAATCGGCGGGAAAATATGCAAATCATTTCGCGTTTGATTCGCGGAACTGTATCGCAGAAAGTCACACCGTGCTTTTGTCGCCGCGGGAGGACAAGGGGGATAAGAATAATTATAAGGCCAACGACGGCTCGATCTGCTATCACCGCGATCCTCTTATCTCCCGTGAAATAAATTTGACCGTGTTTCGAGGAGAAGAATGCGTCATTTGTATCCTATAGCGCGATGTAACTCCTGCAAACTTTAATTCATTAAGGGTTCATTGTTCCCTTCTTCGTGGGTCCTCTTCTTAGGAGTTTAAGATTATAAAAGAAAGATTGACCTATTTAATATTCTAAGTATTCGACTTCCAAAATTATAAAGCGCACGTTTCTACGCGTAATCTTTCCGCAAATCGATAGATATTGTTAGCAAACATATTCAAAGTGCAACGCAGCCATTAAGATAAGTTATGTTAATAGTTAAAGTCCTACCGCTATGTAGGTATAATGGGCATATGTGTACAAGATACTACTATACATACATATAATAAATATATGTATGTAATTATACTAATCTTCCTCAAATCTGGTTACTGTGGTAAACTAGATTAAACATATTGCATTTAGCAAATTTAGACTGGAATTTAGACTGGTTTTAAATTAGCCAAAGCCTTTTGTAAAGCCAGAAATTTAGAAAACGTTAGAGAAATAAAAGTGTTCAGACTGTTCATTATTACTATTTTAATATATGTTTACTATTACTATGTCTTTTATTAAGAATTATAAATATAATTGAGCTTTTTTTAGCTGTCCATATATAGATAAATCTTGCTCGTCATCTTATTATTGTTATTCTTCCTAACTTAGATTATACGTTTTTCACTTTTCTTTAAATGTTTGTTGCACTATTGCTTACAAAAATGCCTGTATATGTAGGTATTAGTATATGTAAATATATATGAGTTGTTACAGTAAATTGAAAACTTGAGTCCGTGGGTTCGTTAAGCCCAAATGACTGCACAAATCAGTCATCCCTGCGGGATCAATTATTATTATTATAATTAAACAAAAGTAAATGAAATAGAGCCAATACGTGAATGCCCAATTAAATAAAGACAAGTACCATTTTGGTCCGGTAAATCTCGATGGTAAACATCGTATCAAGATCACTATAAAGAACTTATTGAAAAATATAAAAATAAGAGTTCGAATCTGGACCACTACAATCCATGGCGTCTTTACCAATTCTATCATTGAGACATATCCCCAAAAATGGCATTTTTCTCTATTTTATTATTATAATTTCCAAACCATTGAAATATTTTACACATACTTAGAGCAACTTAATTATTGAAATATACTCTTCGCATTGATGTTTAATTCCAGCATGCAACTTGAATGGAACAGTAGTGCAAGGAAAAACATTTTATGGTCTCTAATGGATCAGAGTCTCTTATAATTTCCGGATATCTGCGTTTCGAGAGGCGAGGGCAGGAAATGATATTTACGACTTACTGGCCGAGCGACGCGCAAGCATTAATTTTATTCGGGTGCAAAATGAGAGCGCGCGTCTGCATAATGCCGAACGAGCACGAAACACGATAAGCAACGTGAAGAAAACGCGGTGGCCGCTCTGCCGGCTCTTTATCGGTATGTTTTATTGATCGCGATTGTGCAAGCGCAAAATGATAAATTAGCCCACGGGGAAGGTGAATGAGTAACGACGATGAGAGAGTGCGCAGATGAATACGTTAATTTTGCGATATATCCCTGGGAATAAGAGACATAGAGAGAAATAGGAGAATTAGATCAGAAATAGAATCACAATCAAGAAAGGAACAGCGACCTACTCTATTCTCAATACAGTACTGATTGTGCTAGGCTTTGATTGAATTTTCTATTTATAGAGTATGTAGTATATGTATATATCGTACGTACTCTTGAATTTTAGATATATATAGAGTAAATTGCCGAATATCTTTAGAATAGGCGTTATTTTTGTAAAGAAATAAAGATAAAGATTTAATCTCAAATTTATTTATTATAAATCTTTAGTCTTAAGTGAAGATTTTATTTTTTAAACTAAAATTCAATAGTTCTAAAAATTTCTTCTAAAATTCAATAGTTAAACTCTAAAT
>VBVR01000954.1:0-37268 GCA_011638315.1 Tetramorium parvispinum | reverse complement strand
CAGTAGCAACTGTTATAAAAAAGAGACACAATTTATCTGTTCACTTTAATATATAAAATATGTTACCAAGAATTCATGCACTTACACATAAATTCTGTTATTTTAAATCTTAAAAATGGTTAACATTAATTTAACATAGAGAAGTTTAAGTAACAACGACACATGTTAAATTAACACCCGACCGTGTTAGAAATTTAACACAAAACTTTCTACACAGAAAAATTTTAACACAGATACAAAATGTTTTTTACTGTGTAGACATTCAACAATTTCCTTTAGCTAAAATTTGAAACATGATTTTTCATCTGTGTAAATATATTTACTTTATATATTATATACCTATGTATAAAGTAAAAAATACTTTAATTTGAAAAAAAGTTTAATAATATAAGATATCTTCAGCAATAATTTTATCTTTCAAAATGTCGGATAAATCCACTATTTGTTCAAATACTGTAGCAATAAAAGACTTGTTCTAACTTGTTCTATCCTTTCTTCAACAGGCTAAAGAAAATCATGTTAAGACAGAGTTTCTCCGACTTTCCTCAAGTTACAACTTCTCTTTCGGCTTTACACCCGATCGATTAAATAGATAGAGACAAAATTAAATAGAGTGAACTTGAAAATTTCATATTACTTATTAAGATCATAAAATTCGAATGTTATAATTTGAATTTTGAAGCGATTAAAATTATTCTTATTATCCATTATATAAATTCTGATTTATTAATCTGCTGTATTGCAGTATTATCTTATATCTCCAAATCTGTAATTGCTAATATAATAACTTTTTCCCAATATTTAATTTAAATATCTATATTTACAATAAAAATTCCTATTTTCTAATGTTCCTAAGTGATTGATAATGTTTCTAAATTGATATACATTTATACTAAGTACATCGATGTTTCAGACTAATAATGTAGCTGTTCTTTATAGCTAATAATAAGAGAAGAGGCAATTTGTCAACATCACCAATTAGGAGATGTTGACAAATTAAAATAAGCATATGTCAACGTTACCAATTAATGCTAACGAAGTAAAAAAAGCTCACTTAATTTCGATCGCGTGTTTATCTGCCGGTAGAATATTAATTCCTCGTTTCTCCACTCTTATATCTCTGCCCTTCTAACGTGACATAATATCACGCATGTTTTCATAATCGCTCGCATGCAGACCGTTTCTTGCATGTCACCTTACATATCGCGCGCTCAAGCCGACGTTCGATAACACATAACCGTGCATCCGCGATCGGCGATAATAATATAAACCCCTTTTCGAACACGCAAGATGCCTTTCGACCCTCTGCGATTTCAAGAATAAGTTAATTAATCACTTCCTTCGTTAGAAAGAATTTTCTGTAACTGATTATATAATTGTCTTAATTAATATTAGGAAAATTGGGAACTTAAATGAATAATTATATTATTAATCCCTTTTTTCTAATTAAAAATATTATGTCCTTTATAAATAAATTAACATAATAAATTGCTAAATAAGAAATTAAAGTAAAATACTGATATTATTTAAAAAATTGATCAGTTATAGCAAAGGCACTGCATTTCATTAGATTCATCGAGAATTTAAAAACAATTATACATTCTTGATCTTATAAATTTTGATAAATCTGTAAATTACTATGGACAATAATGACAATGTGCCGTTAATGTCGGAAGCAATCGATCATACCCTATGTGATTTCGAGTGCTTTGATCTGACTACTACCGGGAATAGTGCCACATGTGCAGTCATTAGCACGACCACGAATGCTCGCTTATAATGAGTATTGTGAATGATTGTGAATTCGAGTTGTTCTAATTTTAGTAAAGTACCAGTAGTAAATTTAAGGGAAAGAGCAAGAAAAATATAAACCTTTGTTTTATTCTAACATACATAGAAACTAATTTCAAAATAAGAAACAAGTTTATAATTTATGAGGCCTTACAAAAATTATGAAATCAATAGTTCATTCTTCCATCGTGGCCAAATATCTTTTTTAATCCACGATAGAGAAAAAGAACAAGAAAAAATAATTTCATCAATTTTTTTATCAATTAAGCATTTATGAGAAATACATAAATAATTATAATATTATTCGGAATTTTAAAATTTTTAATCGTCTTATAAACGTGTTATAAACAATTACGTATAAACATAAAACAAAATAAATTATAAAATATATAAGTTATTAAAAGTAAAATAAAAATTTGACACAATATATTGCGTTATTAATTTTTCTTAATCTCTTCGGCTTGCTAATTAAAAATATGTCAGACATGCTACAAGTGCAAGCTCATGCGGATATATTAACCAAAATTTTTATCTTAGTTGGCTGACGACGAAAAGTTTCTTAATTGAACTGCACACTAATGAGATGCCCGGGACTTTATCCGCACGCGCATTGGCTTTCAAATTATAATATCATTATCAACTCATAGTACGTGCGTCCATCCTATCCGTGTAACCTTCGCCACTCGACCTCTCAAAATGGTAATTCAACCCCCAGGCGGATCTGTGTCCAGGTTATCGAGAAACTTTCCGCTCGTTCCATCTTAGAACACATTCCAAACTATTCGAGCTGAAGTACGAATAGATTCGAATCTCACAATCTAAAGTAAGATAGGAGATAAAATAGAAAATAATTAAAGAAAAGTATAATTATATCAAAATGTATCAAAAAATAGAATGTTATTTAAATAAAATGAAACATTATTAAAATATTAAAAAAGATGTAACTTTTTAGTCAATTTTTTTATAAATCAATTTTACATTCCTTTTTAGTCAATTTTTTATTAGTCAATTTTGTTTCTTAATTTATTTGTTTCTCAAAAAGATCTAAATTTATTAAAATAATTTTGTTAAAGCCTTTTATGCGATGTGATAATAAGAGAATTAAAATAACAGATTTTAAAACGTTTCACCAAAAAGTTTAATATATTTTACTTATAGATAGAATTTCTTTTAATAAATACAAATGCTTTCTTTTCTTTCACGAGAATTAGGGGTTAAATTTGAATTAACTCTCATGTAAGATCATTAAGAAATTGTTATCATATGAAAACGAGGTACAAGCCCTTGCCATTATCACCCTCGTTACTTTTAATGTACGAGCATCTCGTGGATCCAAACTAAACACGTTCATTTTCAAATTATTCCGTTTCGACATTGTAACTCTATGGATGTACATTAAACTCTTACAAAGAAAGGTAAGCTTGCTAATCTTTTTAGAAACAATTATTTTCTCATTTTGTCATATTAAATATATGTATAAAGTAAATTAAAAATTAAGTAAACATTTACTTTTCAAATCACTCAATATTCACCACTTTTACTTTAGTTTTACTCGATTTTAATCAATTTTCACCGATTAAAAACTAACCGACTCGAAAGAAATTTACGAATGCAAATACTGTGTAGCGTTTTCTGCAGATCGTTCTTTTTACACCAGGGTCTGGATCTCGTGCAATAATTTTTTGCGTCGTACAAGTGATATTTCTCGGGTTGCTGCTGCCCCTTATCCCCATCGCGCACCCTGGTTCCTGAAGAAGCTTAGAACTTGAAACAGGCCGTGCCTCGAAACAGCCCGGGGTTGGAGCCGCCTACAGCTGCTGTCACATAAATATCGTGAAACCCCCAAATTCTGGAGGCACAGCTCCGGAGGTATCCTTTTAGCCCCCTCGCTCCTCAATCCTCCCTCCCCCGCGGAGCAAAGTTGCAGAAACTCCGCCACCGCGCCGAGCGACGGTAGTATCGATTCTCAATTCTTAGGGGTGGCTGAGTTAAAGGACGGAAACTTTCTCAGGGTTACACGCATCGCCGTCGTCGTGTCTTCCTCGAACGAGGATGCGGACGATCCGCGGGACAATTCGTCGATCGCTCTTTAGGACTTAAATGTAATGACTCGAGTTGCGGAAAGACTTGGAGATAGTTTCAACTGGAAAATGTTATTTTGTGTTTTAAGTCCAAAGTTTCGAAATTATTCAGAGTTCAGCAGAATTCAGAACTTTTGTTTAATTTTCTTTCCCCGTCAAGTGCGTGCTGTGGCGTGAAACGTTAAGTAAATGAAAGTAATAATGGCTATAGAGGTATTCGACTTTTCGACGTTTCGATTAGAAAGAGGCTTTCGTGTCCCAAATGGTCCCTTATACTCGTTAGTCAATTAACTTCTGGAGGGTTGAAGGCGCAACAAGAAAATTGAGCCGTTCGACTGACAAAGAATTACTGTCGAGTGTCGTGCATCGCCGAATTAACCGCTTTCGAATATTCGGAAATGGTTAGTTAAAGAATCTCGAAGCTTGTAACACGAAAAGAATTTCAAAGAATTTCATCTCCTCTCTCTTTCTTTTCTCTTTAAAATACCATCATGTGTTTGTTTTAATATATGTGCATAATAATAATATAAATATAATGAAAATTATAAAAAGATAGATTTAACAGTCGGATTAAAACCCAAAGATGTATAGAAAAAGAATTTAAATAAAAAATAATAACAAACAAAAAATTATAATAATAAATAAAAAAATCACAATATAAGAAGATATATATTTTCAGAAATAATATATACAATATTTGTGGAAGTGATTCGAGTATTTAATATACATGAAATATTTGCAATCGTATTGAAAATGAAAATCACCATCGAAACGACGTTCAGTACATATGCGTGCTAATAAAACAGTCGTAAAAACGACGATTTATGACGCTTCTAATAAGGGGAGAAATTAGCGCATTTCTTATCCGGGGAGATGCATATATAAACTTTTTTTCACCCCAACGATAATTAATAGCCCGTTGAATTACGATCGTCCTTTAACCGACGATCGCCTGCGACCGGAAACTTATAATTTATTGTGTCTCCTTGACGCAGAAAAGAGAACCACAATTCAAAAGCGACGATTTCTTTTTTCCTGCGGATTTAAGAGACCCTTTAGCTCAAAGGGTGAAAAGAAGGAAAAGAAAAAGAGAGAGAGAGAGAGAGAGAAAATAGCCAGTGGCACGTAAGGTCGACTCTTAATCGCGATGCGTGACAACGCAGGGGCTCCACAGCCGAACCCCGGTAATATTAATCTTCGATTAAGTGCTTATCGTGCTACGTGACTACGCGCGCGGAAAATTCGGCTGCGAAAAACTTGAGTGTTGCCCTTACCATGATCGCGATTTTACGGCATAATGTGCCTCTGCGTGCATTGGAATACGGGAGAATTGCAAACGATGGTAATTCTTTATTTGTTATTTTCGGCACGACTAAACAATAAGGATTTAACTGAAATTTCGAAACTCGCGACTCCAATCGCAACCTGTAACTGTGTTTGATCGTACAATTCATCCCGTTCAGACCGCTAACAGATTCGCAAACAATGGCTGCGTTCAGCAGAAGTGCTGCATTCGCAACTATTGTAAAAATCGTGACTCTGATTGGTATATGCTCTTAATCTTGGCTAAAACTAAAAGCACACACCAATTAGATTCACAAATTTTACAACAGTTGCAAATTCAGCACTTCTGCTGAGCGCAGCTATTGTCTAAATTCAATCCGAGCCTTTTACACGCCGCTGACGTTACGAAACTTGATTTGTCTTTCTCGCGTTATTTAATAATACTCGTAACTAACAATTATATCCGTCGCCTTGTTTGGCGTC
Organism: Tetramorium parvispinum; assembly: GCA_011638315.1. Classification (NCBI taxonomy): domain Eukaryota; kingdom Metazoa; phylum Arthropoda; class Insecta; order Hymenoptera; family Formicidae; genus Tetramorium; species Tetramorium parvispinum. Next base: position 31,629 of record VBVR01000954.1, on the reverse strand, counting down.
TACGATCGCAGTCGACAGGAGAACGCTCTTTCGCTCAACATGTCCTCGCATATGATGGACTGACATACCGCTCGATGACCCGCTGGAGATGACCTCCGTTCCTCACTCCAGCTTCCTCGGCGATTTCTAACTGTTTCTGCGGTAGCATTTGCCCTTCCCTTCGAATTGCCCGTCGAAATCGGTACTTCCTTAGTTAGATGGCATAATGAGTTGTGCCGTTCTCCGCATTCTCGACATAAACCGGACTTGCAATTCGCTGCGAAGTGATCGCGAAGACAATTCATGCACAGCTTCAGCTGTTTAACCGTTTGGATTCGATCTTCAACAGACAAACTCAAAAATTGTTCACAAAAATAAATATAATGCTGACCTTTACACAAGTAACATCGTCGCTTCTGGGTCGTTATCGATAACGATGTTTTGTCTTGTGGTTTCGTTTGCGGCCTTCGCTTGTTATCATCGTTCTTGTCGTCGTGGTTGGACCTTGATTTGCCCGAAACGTCTCCCGAGGTCTCGCTCAATGATCTCACCCGGTCCAAAACCTGGCATCGGTGTTGCAGGAAATCGAGCATAGTGTCCGTCGTGGCAAATCCCAACGTCTCGGCATGCTCCTCCCAACGTTTCCTCGTAACGCTATCCAAATTTTTCTCGATTATATAAATGATTAATTCTCCCCAAAACTCCTTGGGAAGGTTCATCGATTGCAAAACTCGCAAATGCTTCTGGATATGATCGACGAGTTCTCGAATCGCACTGGCCGACTCTCGCTGAACTCGCGGCAATTCGAACAGGCACTGCACATGTCTCCTGCGGATAGCTCTTTCGTCTTCATAGCGTTTTTTCATCAATTCCCAGGCAATAGGGTAATTTTGATTCGCGATTTCAATCGATTCGATTACTCTTGCAGCCGACCCGCTCAGTGATCCTATCAAGTATTGATGCTTCTGCACATTAGATAAATCGCTTTCGTGAATTAATGTTTTAAAGGTGTCAGCAATACCTTTTCGTTGTATAAGCGCTGCTTGTTGCATCGATACCTGTGTCAACGTGCCTTCGCCGGCTTGATCTGCGCTGCTGCTAGTTGAAGCTTGCGATGTCGGCTTCAATTTTGCGAGCCCTTGCATCAAAAAAGCCCTTTCTGCGAAATATCGATCCTTGAATTCGGTATCCTCTGCTGCGTCTCTCAGTGCGTATTCTTCTTCGGAAACTGTAGTCATTAATCGCTGTGAAATGGTCTGAAATTTAACGTACGTTTCTTCTAGTTCTTAAATGTGTGTTTCTATTTCTTCCCTTATCATACTTCTTATGTTATCGCTTATTCGCTTTGCGATAGTCATTGCTGCTGTCAATTTAGCCTTGAACGTTATTCTTTGACTTCTTAATTGTTCAGTCATCTTGCCCTCTAATCGTCTATTAATTACCTTTCTCATCTCACGATCGTTATGACCGTCTTATTTAAACTCGTTAATTGTCCTTGCTAGAGTACAAGTAAACAACGGCTTTCTACTGGTGACACTCGACCGACGGGAATTAACGACAGAATATGATCTCATAAATTTTACGATTTCAAGCAATTGTGTATTATAGTTATCGCGATTTTATAATTTCTCGTACTTGATTTAATTTTCCGGCACCCACATGTCACTAGTTCGAATCCGGCTCGATTGGACCATAAAGATGTTGGTGATTACCGTAAATAATTGATTCTCGTTTAGTTTTATTAATATATATTTTAGTGTACTGTATAAACTTGTTTCGTCACTCACTATAGCAACTCGTACTTGCGCTCGCTATTGCCTTGACTGTCTCTTTTTGAATTGTCACCGAGAACTGTTAAACATGAATACTGTCGTTCCTTGAAATTCGTCATATTTATATCGCTCGACTTTTCGCAACCCTACTCTGAACCTTCCCCACTTAACTCACCGTGTTTGTTTTCGAAAATTCGGCGACCTATACGTCAATACAATTTTCAATATTCTATACAGTCTATATTACTCATTTCTCATTTACTTCATATTTTGGTTAATAAATAATGCTAATTAAATGAAACTATAAAATTCTGAAGAAGTATTTAGGACACCGGTACGCATTCAGCAATTCTCCCCTATAGCAACATTATTTAGTAAAAAGTACAAAAGAACAATGAGTTTGGTTTATATTGACGGAAAACAAAAGTTTTGAAAGTTAAATAATTTTCGGCAAATATAAAATCGAAAATTGTTCAATTTGTGTAGATTCATAATAAAGGTTACCTAAATTATGCAATCAGATAAATTATTTCGGTTGATGCATATGTAGATACATTTATATCGAGCAGCCGTTCCGTGTGTTGTGTGGTATTATTCCTCGAAATTGCGACAAAGAAACAACGCAATTAAAATTCTTTACGTGTTTTTGTAAAATAGTGACGATTGTAATTTTCATAAACGAATATTACATGAATGCCATGAAAAATAAATCTGAAAAGTGAAACAATGTGGCGGAAGCATTAGACGGAGCAACCACGGGATATGAAAATATATATATTTAAAATATAAGTATTATATTTACGGAAAATATGGAGCACGATTCGATGCAACAATGTCTTTGCTGACCCAATTTAAAAGAAAATATTTCTGTATAAAATCATTACAGGTAGTGAAAAATGAATATTATACGACAACCCTAAATGCAGAAAATCGAGAGTAGATCCTGGCCAACCATCGACATCGACTTCGAAGACCCAATATTCATGCAAAAAAAGTTTTGCTGAGTATTTTAGTGGGATATGGAGAGCGTGGTGCATTACGAGTTGCTGGATTCTAGCCAGACTGTTACTGCGGAATATTATCAACAACAACTTACTCCGTTTGAGCGGTGCATTGGAGCGAAAGAGGCGTTATACCGGCAGCGGAAGTAGACAAGTGATTTTGCAGCGCGACAACGTTAGACCACACACCGCAAAAGGGACTAAGGATGTCATGTATATATTGGGTTGAGAAGTTCTCCCTCACGCGGCTTATTCACCAGATTTTGGACTACCATCTAGTTCGGTCACTTCAACATCACCTAGCTGATGAACACTTTAAAACAGTTGACGAGGTCCGAAAAAGCATTGACGACTTTATCGAATCAAAATCGCCAAGCTTCTTCCGCGAGGAAACTCGTCAGTTGCCGAATTATTGAAAGATGGAATAAAATCGAAAATAATTGGAGATTATTTCAAATATTAAATATGTACTTGTCTTCTTGTGAATAAACCATGAATTTCATGAAAAAAAGGCACCGAATTAATTTGTATATCTAATATATATAATTATTTATTTTTATTATTTTTTGTTTACGAACATAACTGTTTCCACGCGATTAGCTGTACAATAAATATATAGTTATATATATATATACATGTTATAATTTATATATCAATATGCTTAGAATTTATAAAAAAGTCATTTGAGTTATTAATTCAATACAAAGGTTGGACTTTTAATTATGACGAAACACAAAATACGACTACAATGTTGTTTCGCGAAGAATTTATTATTTTGCTGTCAATCTATCGGCATTACGAAACGTTTATAAGATTTTTATATTAGTCGATCAAGTAAATCAAGCGTGATCGTTGGATCGCGTAACGAAAAATGGCTACGGCAAGACAAATGATTTATCATAACAGGCTTATAATTTTATAATCTATAATCTGATCATATAATGAGCATCATTATCATAATGCTTGTCTTCGAACCGATCTGATCACACTGCCCTGAAATCTGTGATCATTTCCGACAACCCTGCCAGAGTATCCCGGCGCTGCATGATTGCACGTTTATATGATTCCTGTTATTTTCAATCATTACTCTTTCGCCGGTTTCCTTGCGTATCCCACCCCGTTGCTCCGCCATCAACAGGTAATTGTTATAATGAACAGCGAAATAATAGGCTTAATCCATGTTGGTTTCATGCTTTGTTTCGAGAGGCGCAGCCAATACAATAGCCTGACAGAATGATTCGCTAAATCTATTCAACTGAAAAATATTTTCGTTTCGTTATATTCGAGCATCCATTATCTCCAGAAATTATTTGCTGTTTTCCCTGATTTTTTTTGTTATTTATTGTTATCGATTCTCGTATACTTTAATCCACATTTTCACAACGTTGTTAGAATTATCGATATGTCTCAATTAGTTATAAAAACATATATCATTTATAATATAAAATATGTAAATGATAGGAAAAAAATCTCTTTTTATGAGAAGATATTTAATCTGTGCGTCGATCGATAAAACCGATCAATTAATCTCCAAACGTAATTAAGGCTTTTAATTTTACAGTCGACAAAATTCATCATCCGTGTAATGCCGTTTGCATTTATAGTAAAATACAGATTGTGCAGTATCATTGCACCCACCGCTTATTGAAATCGTATGAACACATTGTTAAAAAGGGAATTTGATCGAAATAACATATTGCTGTAACGTATTGCGCGGATATTTCGCTTTTATACGGCGTTTTATTTTCTGATGCGGATACGTGATATTTCCAGCACAATGCAAGCATCGACTCGCTCAGAGAGAGTCGCTGATACGCAGTCTCATCGATACATCGTTGATTTAATTCGACAAACGTTATGATTATTAAATGAATAAAGCAATTAGTCACTCACTGGTCGCAGAGCCGTTGTTATTTCCCCTCACCGCGCCGCCTGTTACATTATTTCAGACACTCGCTGGTAAAATTAACATTATAATCACCCGTCATTTCGGCACTCGCCATGCTCACCGCACTCACTATGATTCACTGCACTCATTGCGATTCACTGCACTCACTGCGCAATTCACCACGCTGCACACGAATAAACAAACATGCGCAATGTAGCAATTGCTTGTTGCTCCGCACAATCCTGCGCTGTAGGAAACAGGTGATTACGATCGCGCGGCTTACTTAATTTTTTCAACACACGCCCTTTCTTCACCTGCTCCTTTCACCTTACTCAGTATTCCCAAAATGTTTTTTGCGTACGACCGATGAGAAATTTAAAACGGTCAATCGTTTTTCGTACGAAAAATTACGAGATATACGGTAACGCTTTTGTTGCCTCGTTGCGCCAAATACGTATTCGAAGTTGAAAAATGCCACCGATTATGATTCCACGAAGTTGATCACTTATGGCCTAAACGTTTATTGCAGTTGCGACGAACATTTGAGACGAATCAATCAATACGAAAGTTATTGCAATCTGATTGAATATGTATCATATCTTTTTTGATATTTTTCATGACTTTTATTTTCGTGTTTTATTAGTATTTATTCTCAGTAACTTCTCAATAAAGTTATGTTTCAAATATATGATGAGATTTTTACGTTCGTAATCACAGCATTTCTATAATCTGTTATATAATTTATTATATTTATATTTAATTATAAGGATTATAAAGAAATATAAGAAAAAGGTTTATATTCATATATGTAATTTTATGTGATAATTACAAACATTAACTTGGAGATTTTACGCTTCTGATCTGCAACTACAAGCAGCGATCGTAGCTAATGCGAAAAAGGATCGCGAGTGCTGGTAATCGTAACCACAAATTCCAATTACTCGCGCATATAATCTTCAATGCGAAATTAACATTATATTTATTTCAGTGATTTTACCCGTTTGATCTACGAACAGTGATCGTGGCTAATGTAAAAAATAATCGCAATCACTATGAATTACATATGCAAAATACTAACGCTGATAATAATTACCACAAATTCTAATTAGCGTACGCATATCGTCTTTTAAGTGTAATAGACACAGCCTAAACTATAATAATTTCCATCCATATAATCTACAGGACGACTACAAGCGATGATCACAAGCGGCTAAAAAATAATATAGAAAATAATCGTGATCACAACCAATTATACTATCTTTAAATTTTTAATTCTTAACTTTACAAAATCCTATCAAGCACTACATATATAAATATTATACTAATTATGACACGTATAAATATTATATATTTCGATTGAGATTCATGTATACAATTTTCTAATTATAATATTAGTTTGAATACAATTATTTCATCTGATCTGCAAAATAACCATAAACTATGATCGTAGCTAATGCAAAATAATCGAGATCACTTTTACATGTAAATGTATACATTATACATATAAAATATTATTAATTACTATTATATAAATGCTAAACACGATAAATACAAATATTGTAATATTTTAATTGATTCATGCACATCATTTTCTAGTAATTGCGACATTAATTATAGCGATATCAGCCGTCTGATCTGCAGAACAATTGCAGGCAATAAACAATAAACGCAAGAAATAATCATGACATTACCAATTGTGTATATGTAAAACACTACCGATTATTATAATCTGTATATAAATACCATCAATTATATTTGTACATATAAATATAGTTAATTGTTACAATATATAAATAACGCATCTTTCAATTTACGCATGCACATAATTAATTTATGGAAAATCCATCATACAGTCGTTATAATAATAGCGCTATAATCGCATGAAGTTTACTCGACAAAACTATCGCACAATCCGCAATAATTGTGTACGGCTGGTAGTCAATTCTTATATTTAAGATCATCTTAAAGTTAAGATTATCTTTAAGTAAAGTCTTATGTGGTTCTAAACCATAATCACAGGCCGGTATTCATAGTCAGTTCTTATATTTAAGATCATCTTAAGTACAGTCTTATATGGTTCTAAACCAATCACAGAGCCGTATTAGCATCTTAAAACGTTACTTAAGACGGTCTTAAAATAAGAACTGATTATGAATACCGGCCTAGGAAATCTTCGAGTTTCTATTTATCGTTTAAACTTACGTCAAATAAAATTTTATCACTTTTCCTCATATTAACGTCCATTGTTTTGAGTTACGTCGCACGAGAAGCGAGGAATGGTGCACGATGCGATGAATAAAGTCCAAGACAACTTTACTCGCTTTCTTTTTCATTCTTTAAATAAATAAAACAATCTAATATTATTCTCTTTATCTAATATACAAAATGTTGATTTATTCTATTGAAAATTTGGAATAGGAACGTAACACCATTTTTTATAGAAATATATGGAAAAAAGTGATCCGATTCACATCGTTTCGATTTACGGTGCAGATTTCAGGAACGTAACTTGCCGTAGCTCTACTATAGGAAGAGAGACTTCCTATATTACAACGATCATCCGATAATTTTCTTGCTACTATCGATACTACACACTCAGTTTAAACAAAATTTATAGCTGATAACCTGAATTCATAAAGATTAAATATTCTGCTGGCAGTTTTTTCATGTATACTTATTGATAAAAATATTTTATACTATCTGAAGATTTATATTAAATTATTCGCAAGAAATAAAATTAGTTTATTGACTGGTAAAAACATGTTTGTAAATTGAATTAATTCATCGATCAATGATAAAAGTTGAAGACTGTTGTAATAAAATAGAAATAAAGTCTAAAGGAAACCTTTATCAACTCTCTTCATCCTGAACGTATTTTGTAACAGAATTGTAATAAACTAAGTATGATAAACAAGCGACTAACAATAAGCTATACGATTATCTTGTGTTCTATCTATCAGTTGCTTGATTTTCACGCTTCTAGTCGATGAAACGAATATAAGAAACAATGCGACTAATGAAAATGATTATTACTAATTACCATCATATTTGATAAAGTCGTTATATAATAGATCTATCTACTTTCGCGCGGAACTCACCTATGAATCTGTCACACGTTCGCGTTATCGACTAATAACTTTGCAAATACAATAAAATATGATGAAATTCTGTTACAATCCGATCACCATCGCTTTCTCGATACGCTGATATTCTATATCATCATCTCCCTCAATACGTGATCCTCTCTCTATGTTCGACGCGATTATTTTTGAGTTCAACATACACCATATTTATACATGTTGGAAAAATACAACTAATTATGACCGGGCCGATTATCGCAATTTGGCATTCATTTGTACATCGCGCAGCGTATTCCTGAGCATTCATCACGCATCTGTAACACACTCGAAACGTATAAAATCAACTGAAACGCGAGAAGTATTTGTCTTTGCATCCGGCATTCGCGTCGTTTGTTAGACAAACTGTGTTTTCGCGAAAATTTGAAAAGTACAGTGAACGCAAATGCGATAATCTCGCCAAACAGACGATCGCGCATCGGCGCAAAGTTGCCGCTACGAATTGCATTTCAAGTTTCTCTTATTAACAACTTTATATTTCTTCTTGTTGCATCATTCAAAAAGACGGACGATTTTTCGTACACGCAAACGCAAAAAGCAAGACTCTTAAATGATCCATCCAGTCGATTGGCACAGCAACCGTCGTATTTATTCGATTTTCTATCCACGAATAAACAATTATAAGCGGATGAAGACGTAGGCGACGGTGAAATATACGACGCATCAACTAGTGAGTGCATTTTCGTTTTTATTGGATTCACGATCGATCACTCACTCATCGACACGTCGCGTCGCCGCGCGAGTCGGATAAATCGTTTGTCGCAACGGTGAGAAGTATTACCATCCCACCCTGGGTAAATATACGGTCGTAACGTAAATGAAAGCGGCGGAATAGCCTGTGAAAGCTAAAGAGGGAAGGGGATAGAAGGATGCGAAATATTCGGAACGCAAGTTAACCCCGCGCGCGATAAAAGCCGCTCTAAATAAAGCAGCGTATGTACGGTGATCGCATGTATACGGCCGACATATAGAATTTGGAAGGTGAGGCTGCAGTGTCGCGACGACGACAACGACGACGTCGAACATATTCTATCAGTCTGATAGCTCTCGGCGGGATACTCGAAGGCGGGAAGGTAAGGGCGGGAGGTTTGATATCTAATATCGGCCGCGCGCCTTTATGTCCTTGGTATCGTTTTATGTTGCCCGGGTAATCTTCTCCCCCGGCATCACGGCTAAACTTTCCGCACGTAAGTGCCACGCGCCGCGCGATAAATAAGAGAAGAGAAAGAGGCGACGTTGTCTCTCCCTTCAATTATTCATTTAGAAGAATTAATTAACGATACGAAGGGATGAGAGGAGAAGGTTGAGAGAATGATAGTGAGTGAGAGTGAGAATACGCGCAAACAAAGGGTGTATTTAAAGGGCGTGAATTATAGAGAGCATGCAAGAGGAAGCGAAAGTTTCACTTGCGTAGCGTGTATGGAACAAATGTAAATGGAGAACGACGTTTGGCATCACGAGGCTCACTCGAGTATTATTCACACGAGAGTTTAGAATAAGTTAGTTTGTAAGTAAGTTAAATATAAGTTAGATAAGGTAACATAAGTTCACCAAAAAAAAAAAGATGATTTTAATATACGTGGATCCTCTGAATCTTAAAGTATATTTTTTTACTCTAGAGGGCTTCTTGTGGCCTCAAAAGGAAATCCTCTAAAATCAAGAGGAAAAATAGTATAAACAAGATAATTATTCATTTTATTTAAAGAGGAATAAGTTTGCTGTAAAAAAAGTTTAGAATATGACATTATGGGAAAAATCACTTTGAAAATATTTTTTTTAGGTGTTGCGTTTTTTCTCAAGTGTAGAAATTGGAGTAACATTCACCCCTCGTCAATTGGCCAATTTAATATAAAAATTTCTGATTGGTGATCCAGTAGGAAAATCCCAAGTACCGGTCGCTGTGAGTGATTATATGCTATCGAGATGTGAACTAAAATTGATGTCTACACTGAGAAAAATGTTTTGCATTATGAACCAAAAGTTTTGTTGATATATACCCAAGAAAATTATTTAGTTGCTGTAAACAAATATGTTATTTGTTTATATCTTGTTAAATCGTTTTGGTTACAAGTACAAAACAGAACTGTTTAGAGAACAAAACTGTTTCGTTCTCTAAACCAAAATGATTTAACAAGATATAAGCAAATAACATATTTGTTTTATAGTAACTGAACAATTTTCTTGAGTATATATCAACAAAATGTGAGAAAAATAATAGAATATGATTTAGTATTAATTTCTAATGATTTAAGACTTAAAAGCTGATTACAGACCAGGATTAATGCGACTCTCCCTAAAAACTGTAACCCTAAGACCAATAAAATGCCACCTCTACTAACTAATTAACGATACGAACAACTTGAGCGACTCCGAGAAGACTCCGGCTAGCTCCGAGAAGAGCAACGGGCTCTAAATCAGACGAGAGAACCGTGAAGGATTACGCGCGAAGCGTCCCGGCCTGGAACGCCTCGCGAGTGCGACTCTCCCGCGCGCAGTTTTAGGGCTACCTGAAAGAGAGGACGGGCTATTTAACATTCCGCCTCATTTCCCATCGTTTCCCCCGCCCCCCGTCGCCGCCGCTGCCTCCGTCGTCGTCGTCGTTCCGAGGAAACGTTCGCGCTCGATGCGAAAATTGCCTCGGCAAGAATTATTGACCATAAATTACTCGTCTCGCTACCCCTTAGCCCTCACCGTTCCGGGCGCTCCCCGCCGTTACTCATGCAAATGACGGCGGAGCCCGCGGGCTCCGAACGCCCCGCGCCGGCACTCGCCACTTACTCACCGTTACACGGGGGATCTCGGGGAAACGAGCGGCGAGAAAAGGCGTCTGGGTGCCGATACCCAGGGGGAGGCAGGGGGAGGAGAGGCGCGAATTGCCGCGAATTTACATTTTATTGCGCGCGCCCGAGACAGACTGCCAGCTTCTTCGCGCTCGGATCTTTATTCGTTTCCTATTTACTGGCGTTGCCGACGTCGTCGTCCGACGGCGCGGATGCGTGCTCGCCGGGCCCGTATTGTCATTCGAGCCGCGCGAGAACGGCCCTCGATCTTCGGGACGTCGATCGCTGTAACGATCGGGAAGAGAGAGCCGAATGCAGGCCTCTTTCGACGTTCTCGAGATCTATAAATAATATCCGTGCACTTTCGTGCCGGAAATCCATATTCCCCCTTTTTTTTCTCTCTCTCTCCTCTCGCGGTGGAGGTAAGATCATAACGGTAGTTGTTCGCGTAGATGGCTCGCTCGAGAAGCGCGGTATGGGACAAATAGCCGGGACAAATAAATTTCGATCCATTGTTCCCTTTATGGCGAGAAAAGTCGCGTCGCGTCACGGCGGGTCGCGGCGGCTATGCGGTATAACCGAAGCTAAATTGAATTTTTTTTCAATTCGTTCCACTACGCGCGCGGCCGAGACGCCGGTGCAGTCAATGGGTAGCCTGTGCGCGACAGCCTCACCTATTCGCGGTAGATTCTCATTATTTTTAAATTGGAAATGAGAAGTGGGCGCGAGAGTGCGGTCGAGAGCACCTTCGCCGATGCCGGGTCGCGTCGGGTCGCGTCGCGTCGCGACGCTCCGCGTCGGTGCATTATTCCACGCTGATGCCTATAACCGGCGAAGGTGGAGACGCAGAAATTAATTTAATTACGAGCCGGGTGTCGATAGCAGTCACCGTTCCTTCCGGTTAAAGAGCGAGGGGCAAAAAGACGAGCTTTCTCCAAGAGCTTTGACCTACGCGGTTTTTCCTTCAAAATTCATGGAAGAGAGACAGCTCGCGTGGTGCGAGCTTTTCATTTGACAAACTAAACATCTCGATCGCTAAAAATTCAAAAAAATAAAGTCTCTTTAAGAGAGTACATAAAGAAATTAATCGGAAAGTTATCTGCCTATAGCATTGAAATTCGATGCGCAAAGATCATTTGATTTAATTCACAAAACTAAATAGTTTCATAATTGGAATTTGTTTTCGAAATAAAGAATCGATTCTAATTATACCGAAAAAATTTTGGGTAACGGGGCTAATGATAATTAATTTCTCCCATTTTTTTCTTTATTCTTTTTTTTATTAATTTTTTTATAAAAATAGGATATTATTATTTTTATCATTTTCAGGTATTAAAGGCATAAAAATCAAATTCTTGTTTTTTTATATGTAATTCTCATAGTTATTTTTAAATAATTATTTTTATGCATTTAATAGCTCAATTTTGATAACAATATAAGTATTATAACATTTCATTTTTATTAAATTTGATTTGGAGAAGTGCTATTTTGAGATTTAACCAAAGTGCCAAATAGAAAAATTTCTCGTTTTAACCGTATTGAATTTATTTCTTCAGTTTGACTATGCAAATCTGGAACACTCTATATAGCTTTGGAAAAAAGGGATAGGAATAGAAAATAAATTGATGAATTCAATTCATTTATATTCTGTGACAAGAAACAGAAAATCTCAGTCAAGTTATAAATTCAAGTAATTTAAAAAATCAATCATTTTAACTATCTTTGTTAGTTTAGTTATAAAATATTTGTTATGATAAATTAAAACGACATATACATGCACGTACATAATGAATGGTACGCAAACATCAAGTATAAATAGAATTCTTATTTCAAAAGAGTTTGACAATCGTATGCTTTTAAAATAACGAAACAATCGAAGTAATATTATAGTTATACAAAGTGACATTACGATATAAAGAGAATACATCGTTTTTGAACTTCGAGTAAAACTCATTTATTAAATTGGAGCCAAGATACAGTCTGTAGCCGAGGCAGTACTTTTACAATTATAAGATGAGACCTATATCGTCTATCTGTTAAAATAAAAATTCTACTAGATTGCTAATAGTTAATAGTATAAATCGAGAGCATTAGGTATTTCGTCGCACTTAAAGATAGACGTCTTTCGTTTGTAGTATTAAATTTAGTGGCACACTACTTGCACAAATAAAAAAATTATTTGCAATAATATCAAAGCCTTTTTAAAGAAGACAAGATATCATAATTCTAAGAGAGAAAGAAAGAAGGAGAGAGAGAGGAACATGATACGTTTATTGACAAAATCGATCTCGAACGAGCTACATGAAAGAAATCTCTCCCGTTTTCTTTATTCTTGTCTAATTTATGATTTAAAAAATTATACGTTATACGTTATACAAAATTTGATCAAGTATATAGTAAAAGGTATCTGTTACATCTCTATTTGCAGATGTCTAAAAGGAGTTTAAGATGTGTATGTTCCATTTATCTCTGTCCAGCCCAACTATAATCTGTCTAATATTATAGATCGTGTTTGAAATTAATGAATATCGTATGTATATGTGAGCTATATATTTACCTGTAATTTAGACATATCTGTACATTCTACAATTCTATAATTGTTGTACGCTATCACTTATACAATATATTATTAATCAGATATAATAACGAAAACAATATAGGAAACAGTTTTTTACAACATAGGGGTAAGTTTTTTCCTACGCCAATAAAAAATTCGATTTAATTAGAATAAATATGGGCTAGAAAGAGAGAGTTAAAAATTTGCTTTATAAATAGCATTCGCTGAGTTTCAAGACTATAGTACATAAAAAGATACAAGCGTTAGAACTAAAGCGGCAAGCAAATTGATTAATTACAGTCGAGTGTTTCCAGCTTCATCCGAAGCTTTTTTTTTATGTACTATGGCCTGTAAAGTAGTAGACTGTTATTATCAGAAATATTTTTGAGATATGATTAAATTCTCTGATAAATAATGAGAAACTATCGACGAATATATAATCTTTGTGCAACAAATGTTAGAATATATTACTGCAACATTTAAATAATAATGTAATATGCCTGTAACTAGCTCACATTAAAACTATCTATTCTATTATTACAACGGTAAACGATCCTTTTCACTCTGAAAGAACACCTCTCTCCTCTAATTTGTATACCGGCATTCATAATTCGGGCATTAACAAATCTCTCCGCTGCTTAGAATACTTAATATTTTATTTTGAATGTATCTTATCTACCATTGAACTGCTTACATACTGAGTGTCGGGTATTCGAGGAATAATAATTCTAGATAGTAAGATAGTGGAACGTTTGTCAGAGTTAGCAATTTAGGTAAAACGGGATCGGAGCTCAGAGTCTACCATAATCTGCACACTCTCACGAACGTATTATAAATTCAGCATCAATACGGATCTCAACTACGGTTCGCACACTACAATTCGCTCGACGAACGAGCTCGCGCTCTTTTTTGTACTAGTAATCGATAGTGAAGACATCCCGTGATAAGAGTGTGTAATGGGACAACGGATTTCTATACGTGTATATTGTCCAAGGGAAATTATATCATGAGCTCGAATCAATTCGAAAAATGCATTCTAAGTAATCATCTGCGGGCACATTATTAAGTATACGAGTGATTAGTACCATAAACATCAACTATACAATTATTGCTATGGAAGCAGTACGACGATTCAGAGCCCCGATAAATTCAAACGAACTTATCGCATACATATACATATAAACATACCATATATATATATAAAACCAAATATATATGTATATATACATGTACCTTCTCGTATATATACATATATACATCTGGTTACTTATATATATGAATATTTTATATTTCATATATTGTCTTTAATTAATCTAAACTATGTGTAGTGTAGCTAAAATTACAATAGTTAACTCATGTCACGTCGGTTAGATGTGTCGTAAATCCAGTTGAACTTATCATCGGCATCGAAACAGCGTAACTCATAATACATTGTTATATAAACAGCTTTATAACGCGAACTCTGTCCTACTTGTATTCTCATCTCTTTATATATATATACATAGCACGTCTAGCGATAACTACAATCGATAACAACTAATACATTCTTATCAGGGTGGCGAGTATAGCAGCTTTTGCGGCCTGCGCAACACCCGCCATTCTGGATAAAATATATTTCATTGCATTCAACTTTTATCCAATTTACTCTTTCTCACTGAGTAATTAACTACGTTTATTGTCAATACATTCGGAATTGTGTCACTGTGCCGTCTTGCCCGCGTTCATAACTTTCGTAAAGTATCCACAAAATCGTTCCTGTCGAACCTAACAAATTTCTAATTTGCATTCATGTAACTTGATAGACTTATTACAAATCTTAAGAATCGCATTGGTCATTCATTTTATCCTTTTTTATCCCATTTTATCACTTAATGCATATTTATGAAAGTGGCTACGATCGTGTAACGATAAATACTTAAATACAAGTCAGCTTACAATGTACACGATTATAAAATTTACATCGCGGAATAAGAATTATTAGTCAATAACAATTCTTCTCTAAAATGTGTTTCACTACACTGCAAGTTTTCAATGGCATTATTAATATATGAGTAGCCATGTATATTTCTTGTTCCAATAATATATATTTTCTCTCTTACATAACATATATATATATTATATAATATTATATAATATTAAAATATAGAAGAACTGTAATATACAAGGTATTTAATATTAGGTGCAATAGATAGATCCGCCATGGATAGAGTGGATTAAACTGAATAGAAAAGTCTCGTACCATTTTGTGATTATAGCAATAAATAATTAATTAAGAATTGATTGATAAAGATTCACGAATCAGTATGCGTCTGCACAATTCGACAAGAAAACACTCAGCGTTTATCTCTACGCGCTTAGTAACGATAAAAGTTGAGCTGTTTCTTCCTTGCTAAATTGCACGGACGCACACTGATTTGCAAATCTATATTAATTAATTTCTCATTATTTACTGCCGTAATCACAATAGTCATCAAAATAGTACAGGATTTTTCTACTACAAGTTTAATTCGCCCTACCCATTCACGACGGGTGTTACACCTATTATCAATTACCCTATATATAAGTACTATTTTTAATTGATTTACAACTAATGCGATTCTTAGTGTTTCACTCGATTCCATCTATTCGAAAGTGCTTAAACTCTGCAACAATGTGACGTTCGTAAATACTTAATGGCAATTCTTTGCTGAGAAGCAAACAAGGCAAGGCGCCATTAAACACGTTCACAGGACGTCCGAATGAATTAACGAGTGCCACCGATTAAAAGGCGAATTATTACATAATTGCTTATATTGACTCGCGTATATTTCTGTCGCATCTTTGCGTGTAAGTACTTAGTATTTTAAATAATTATACGTACATGTCACATCCGCGCAAATGCATCACGGCATTCGGCCGCGACCTCTCCGATATCCCTCTTTTATTCATCACGTACGCAAAGATTTACACAAGATTTGAGAGATCGTCGCCATACTACTCCACTTTGAAATATATGTTTTTTTCGCTATATATATATATATATATGTGTATATGTTTATCTCGTTTACAGCATGTGCGTGTGTACCATGTGCATCGCACAGGTGATCGCATGTACATATATCCGCTTTATCTCTCTTCCATCGTGTAAGATGTTTCCCATATGTGCGTGTGTGAGGATCGTAGTATAGCTAGCTTTTAGTTTCTTAATAGGATAAAACTCATAGACGAAACACGAACGCTAAATAACTAAAGAAAACGTGCGTCGTCCCATCGGACTTGGGCCAAATGGCGTTTTCATAGCTGGTACCATTTCTTGTCTTTGTACTTGAGCATCAGTCCGTGAGCGCTCTGCGAAAAGTTATCGGCCTCCGACATCATGCGCGCGGTCCGTTCTTCGAGCTGCGACAGCTTCTCGCCGCGCTCCACGACCATCTGATGTGCCATATTTACTTCGCCCGTTGCGCTAGAGACTCGCTCTCGGAGAGCTTCGTTTGGTCCTGGAATATGTTTCGCCACTGTGCGCGACGCGCGACCGCTAGATTCACCGACTGCAATCAGCATCGGTATATATGTACATAAGCGTTAGCTTGCCCCGAATTACTCGTTTACTTCTTTTTCAATTTATTTGCTACAATCAATAAAAATGTCCACTTACACAACTCTTCTCGATCAAGACTCCTCGAGCCACCACCGAATAAACCTTTGAAGAAACTCTCTTTAGGCGGTTCTGGCATATCGTGGCCAATGAATAGATCTCCCATCATCTCCGTCAATTCACCGCTAATCAAATAGAATAGATGATGTATTGACTCATATTTAACAATAGATAGAATGCGTCATAGAATGTAAATCTAAGACTATTATTGAACTAAAAATAAAACTGATGGACATAGACCAATACCAGAATTCACTTGAAACGGAGAACTTCTGTATTTCCATCGGTGACGATAGGTATAAACCGTGACCTCGATTGCTGAAGCAAAGCGTCTTTGCGACCCTGCAAAAAATATGCACAAGGCAGCTTTACTGCGATGCATTATCTCAGATAGATTATAGATTGCATATAAAATGACAATATCGGGGTACAACTGTAAAAGAGTGTCCAGTGTGCAGTTTTATATACATAGCATAAAGCTTTGGTAGGTGGTAAAAATTAGGTTGATAGTTATAGAGGTTTTAAGGTGGCGCGGGAAACTCTTTCCTATGTGAAACATTATGAAGCTGGAAACAAAAATCGTGAAATCAAAAAGAGATAGTAGTATAGAGTAGTATATTGCACGCAAGGCACTTGTGTGGTGTTGTGTCAAGGTTTACGTGTGGTTAGCTGTTACTTCATAGATGACTTACTGATCGGTATCGCCATTAACAAAGAGTTGATGACCCCATATGGTCAACATGGGATCTACAATGCCGTGTTTTGTAGTCTGAAAACTGTTAGAGATTACAGAGACAGGTGGAAAGTGAGCGCTCGACCGTACACGGGTCAATATAAGATTTACGTTATCATTAATTAGCATTAATTAACCCTTAAAACAGCCAGCCCAGTTATTTTTAAAAAGACTCTACTGCATGTTTGCACGATATATTATATATCTTATTTTCTGTATAT
Source organism: Tetramorium parvispinum (assembly GCA_011638315.1). Classification (NCBI taxonomy): domain Eukaryota; kingdom Metazoa; phylum Arthropoda; class Insecta; order Hymenoptera; family Formicidae; genus Tetramorium; species Tetramorium parvispinum. The sequence continues at coordinate 13,927 of VBVR01000954.1, read as the reverse complement.
GTAGAAAAATTTGTACGTGAAACAGACGTAATAATGGTAAATGTTGCCTGAAAGTTCGTAGTGTAGTGCCAGATTCTGTTAAGTAGAAATCGTAGATTGATATGGTACATATAATGAGATAGAAAAATTTCAAAATAAAAGTTAGAATTTGCAGATGAAGAATTGCCATAGACAATTTAATATCGCGTGGTTGTGAAACGTTGTGCGAAAGTAACGTAATTTAATTTCGAAGGACTGCAAGTATTTCCAATTTCAATTTCAACAAGCAGATCCGCATTTTCATTCGTTTCACAACGCTGCATTCTCTGAAAATATATGCATATATGCTCCGAGATAAAGAGTGCAATAGAAGTGCTCGTAAGAAAACTACAAATGACGCATGCTCTAATTGTGTTAAGGGTTAACGAGTGCGCTTATTGCAGAGAAAAGTCACATGCTAACATTATTGTTAGTAATCATTAATTCACTTCTTGATAAATATTCATATAAATATACAGCAACATTTATATAGAGAAGTTTTCGTCAATTCTTTGTACTTTTTTAGGCGATATTTCGTAAATAGCATTATTAACATCAAAAAAAGATAAATTGCTACAGATTTACGTAATTCCTAAACATTCGCATAATTCCTACTTAATATAGAAAGAAATATCCAGAAGTATGCCATATTATCCACTTTTAAACATATCATTGTATTTAATTTTGTATAAATTTATGTTTCTAAAATTTGCGTAACATCACACATAGATAAATAGATAAAATTTTTATCGCACAAAACGTTTGATAATTGCACACTTCTGGAGAATATATATATATATAAAAATAGGCGCAATATATTATTATAAATAGGAAATTTGATAGAAAATAATTAATAAATCGAAATACTCTTAAGAATAAGTACCTGATAGTCAACTATAATATCGTTTACGTGTCAGTAGCGCATATATCTCTGGCTTTGGTACCTTATCTAGATCTATTCGATGATGCTAGTAAATAGATTTCAAATTTGCGTTTATTATTGTTCTACTGAATAAATATAACGTTTTAACGATGATGAGAATAAGAGAATAAAATTTTAATAAGATTAACTAATTTCATGCGTCGTAATAATGAAATGTTGGAAAAATAAATTTGTAATAATCAACTATATAAATGCAGAAGATAAATTTTGCTACGAAAGTTTTAAAAATATCTATTTAAAAATATTTTGATACAGCAGATAAGCTTTCGTTTGTAAGCGATAAATAATTCGACGCCGTTGTTTCATTTAAAATAGAATTTTTAGGCTTCCTTTTACCTTTTGAAAGCTAGCTCCTATTTTCTGTTTTCTAATAAGAAGCAATAATTACGTATAAAATACCATATCTTTAAAACTTGTAATTTTATATAATATCAGCTGTCTTCCAACCTATCAATTCCTCTGTAAAGCATTAAAACTGTAAATAGCTTCTCATTGGTATTGATAATTATAACAAAAAATTTATACTTATATTCTTTCTGACACTGCCTTAGCGTAAGATTAATAATAAAAACAATTTCTATGAAAGCTTAATATCCTGTGAAAGGCTAAATTCGAATTTTAAATATATTTGTGGAAATATATTTAAAGTTATATAAGCTATTACGAATATTAACATTACGAGTATGGCATCGCTAATTTGCGACTGCATCATATTGTAAATAGTATGCAGTAAATATTATTTTAATCTATAACGTCTGTATACCATTCTGAGTTATGTAGTATGTGATTTTCAACACTTTTTCAAGTATGTATATGTATATTATATTAAGAATGAAAAATATAGAAATTTTTGCGATATTACAATAGCGTATAGTGCAACGCATCATGTGCAAATATTGCCACTATCATATTGCCTTGATAGCTAAAATGAAAGGATTAGAAAAGATCAGAATTACTTTTCTTACCTCAAATCATTAAGAGGTACAAAATCGACGTCTACCAACGGTCTCAGGCTAGGCAGACTGTACGTTGTGACATGACCATTCGAAACGTAACATACCAGGCAGACGTTATCTAAACAGAAACATTTTATAAGAATGAGATTACCTTACCTCAAAAGAATTATACATTTTAAGATAATTACATGACAAATAATAATGAATCGACAATTATATCTTTATTCGCGTTACATTTGTAAAAAAAAAACATGAACTATACCTTTCAATGAAGTAATTTCTGCCTTAATAACGATATGAGTCTCGGTCAGTTGTTGCCTATATACACAGTTTTGGGAGGGTAACGCCACAACTCTTGCTTGCTTCTCTGACACAAGTACGACAAATTGTCTGTCCTCGAAATTGTCCCCGCCGACTTGCGTGTTCATCGACGGTGACATTCGGCTATTTGTACATTTTCCTTGACTCTCTTTAACAAAAATCCATAACATTAATGCGATCTAGAACGAATCTTCAGAGAATAAAACGTAAAAATCACGGAATATTTGTACAAGAGTTACATCGATCTCTATAATTCTTGTATATATACGCGTATATACATAATTAGCGTAAGAATATTAGAAGTAAAGCTTACTGTTCCGTTCTTTGCCATCCGTGCTCTCGTCTTTCCAGGACTCGTACGAATACGGGATCAGAGCGCCGTTACAGTCTAAGAACGACATCGAGAGGATACAACCCTTGAGTTTGAAAGTCGATCCATCTGCACATACGAAACACGCACGTTAAATGGCACGTTGCGTGCTATGGATGATTTAAAACAGAAAAACATTTTACAAACGTAAAAGTAATATTTAAAATTGATTAAATATTACATATAAAAAAATTTTCTTACTACAAGTAGACACAACCACTGGGTGAGCATGACGTTCGCTGTGGGCAGGTGTATTGAATATAACAGTCTGTACAGATCCCAGAGACGTGCCAATCCATAACGTCGGCATGCCGTTTGTATCTTAAAGAAATAATTGAATTATCAAATAAATAGTCCATCGTGTAACGCGTTGTTCAGTATAATTTGATATAATTAATATGTTTTTTATTCATACAATTTTGGTTTTTTTATCGCTCAATGTTTCTGTAAGCGACATCTTGTCCACAAGAACAAAAGAATTAATAATTATTCGAATTGTCAGATTAATAAAAAAAATCGTGATATTTAACATTCTGGTTTCATGATTTTAAAATTCTGGTTAAAAATGGATGAATTAGAAAATCTTGTAAAATTGATCAAATATTCTTTTTAACCAGAATTTTTTTTCAGTGTATGTAGATATGCGTGAAACAATAGGAATTTATGATTTTTAAAAGGCAAAGTTTATTTATATTGTTTATTTATATTATTTATACTGATTTACGTACCGTTTTTTTTCGTATAAGAATCCGCAAATGTAAGGCAGCTTATGGTTTCTGTGGTGATATTTTCGAGGGACGACATACTCGAGCTCCTTGATCGTTGGAAGGAGCCGTCGAATTTGTCTATCCGACCAGCGGTCCCAAAAGAAAATTATCGATTATTTATGGGATAAGACACACTTTTTTTCCGGGCTACTAAGAAGCATGCACAATGACTATCGAAATCATTTTCCGACACGTTTACATCGTCTTTACGTAGTGTATATCACCAAGTGTAACTAGCGAAGTTAGAACACTTATCAGAGACAGCGTAGCTTCAAGAGGACAGTAATAATGATCGTGACCATGAGAATGCTGATTATGGTAACGATGATGACGATGACAATAATAATAATAATAACAGCGACAGCAACAACAATTATCACGATCTAGATCTCTCGACTGCAGATCACGTATTCGTTGTCCTTCATACATTTCAGACTCATCAGGACTTACAAATATCAAGTCAGTTATAAAACATTACACAGACACATACAATTCACACGTACGTACAGACGCACGCATAGTATCACGTCCAGTTAGCGCAGAATTAGAGAGTATCGTTCACAGACTAAGTCAATCTTGAATAAGTAAGCTAGGTAGACGAGTGACACGAAGAAGAATCACTCTTGCATGCACGCGTAAAATAACCGACCGGATCACCGGATTGTGTGGTAATGAAAGTGTCGAGATCGATCAAGTTCTCCGTAATGTAAACTGGAGCAAATCAATACAGCTTGTGGTCTAGTGCGATTTTTTTAAAGACGAGGTTTGTGTAAAATACTTTAAGATACTTTATATAAATAATTTTGCAAAATAATCAAACGTATGTTAGGTAAAATATCATTTGTCCGAACATAATTCAATATAATACGTTATCTAACGTCACATACGTAGTGGTTTCTGAATTTGATACACACGTAATTGTCTTATTGCATATATACATATAACGGATGTATTGTTGGAAATAATTATTGTCTTTACCTATCCACAAATTTAAATTACCTATTAATTAAATAAATTAAAGACGTAAACGGTATTTCAAATAAAACGTTTGGAATATTGGAGTAAAAGAACACGATACAAATAAGGTGAGATTATTTTTCTAAAATAGAAAATTTTAGATCTGAACTTTTACTGATGGAGAAAATATGACTCTTGGAAACTCATGAATAAATTAACACGTGGCGCGATATCGGTGGTGTCAGAGTCGCTTTTAGAGGAGTTGCATGAGAATCGTCCTAGTTTTCGTGTAATAACACGATAGAAGATAACATTAATATGCGAAAGGATCGTTCCACAAATACGGGACAGAACGATAAGCTTTATGATAAAGACGTGTGTTGTTCGAGGCGAGAAGATGTTAACCGGTGATATTCGGTCCCTCCGATATGTTTGCACATTCACCGTGCACGGTCCATCCTGTTATCACAGTATATTCACATTAGGTGCATCTTAGATTGTGCATCGAGCTGAGAAGTAGTTATCTGAGAGATGCAGCATTATAGAGATCACATCTATAAAAGAAGCAGAAATCAAAAGTTTGCCACATAGGCGAAAACGAAAAGAGCAGGAAAGAGTATCTCCTTTCGTGGGTGCAGTGTGACAACTAGAGATCACGCAGTCTAGACGGTGTGCCATTTCGTGTTTATTTAGAAAAGATCCACTAAAGAGCATGTACAAGTCAGAAAGAAAGAGATGCATCGTAGTGAGAACTAGCGAAGTCACTTTCACACTCAGGTAAAGACCAGACAGTATCTATTGAATCTAGACAATAGAAAAACGTATGTTGTGTTGGAAAAATCTCAAGAACAATGTTGCTTTCGTTCAATAACTCAACTTTTATAATAAGTAACAAAAAAAAAGAAATGTTATGAAAAAAAATTACATTGCTACAAATCAGTCTTGAAATCGAGCCGAAATTTACTTCACAATGAAAGAGAGAAATAAAAGTATATTATAGAAAATAAATATATGACACAATGTCAAAGAATTAATTAATATCGTAGAAGAATGAATCTACGCGAATTATAATTCCTCACGTGAGAGGAAAAAACTTAAATAAGGAAGTTTAATTTTTCGAATTTTATACGTAATCGTTCAATCTAATATGTAGCAACATTGCACAGAGATTCGCACTTGATCCGAGCTTGAAAAAAATTCGATCCGAGAAGAATCGTTCTATAGTCACAATGAAATCAAACTAAAGATCAAGCGATCAGAGAGAAAGTAGCTTTCCTATTCGGTGTCACAGAGAGAACAATATATATATATCGGTAGTCTACGTAGTTAGTCCATACAAAAAATAAAATTACAGTGGGCTGTATCGGTAATACTACCAAAGCTGCTAAACTGTCTGGTGTTGGTGAAGATAGTCTGGTTCGAGGACGCTTGAGAGACGGCTGAGGGATAGCTTCTCATCTCCGTGCTACGCTGAGTGACTAGCGGAAAAGTGGCGGCAGCACCCGTGGCGAAGTCCGTGGCCACTTCGATGTGGCTAGTGGTAGTGGTGCTCAGACACTTCTGGAGCTTCCTTTTGCCTTGGGTGCGCGGGTGACGTTGATCTAACGTGACACCCTTGCGAAACACCGTATTAATTTCCTCATCGGTGCCGCTAATCGCGCCGGCGGCGGCATTGCGATTACCCGAGCGAGTTATGTTAACACCAGCACTAGAGCCTCCACCACCGTCACTATTATAGGCGCCGTTGCTGCCGCTGCCACCGGTGCTACCACCATCACTATTATCACCATTGTCACCTCTCTCACCACCAACACCCACTGTACTTCTTCCTGTCACCGGCAATACGCACATCCCGTTCATCTACAAATCAGGCGAATCAAGTCAAATGTAAAGGAAACATACGATTCGCTCATTGCTTTCTTTACAAAGCAAATTTATGTGCGGACTCAACTCTTTGGACATGAAAAAAATGCAATGGACGCGGGTACTTTCTATCAAGCTTCCAAACGAAATAACAAAAGCGCATGGAAAATGAATTTCCATGTCCGTTTTTAATTTTCGCTTGCCAGATTGTTGTATCATACGGGAAAATGTTACATTTGCACATTATTTTATCATTTATATTCACTCTAGAAAACGTATATAACGCATGTCAAGCTAGCGCAGCTTGTCTCGAGTGCAATATATAGTAAAAAAATACTTTTATTATAATATTGATTAACTAAGAAAGTAAATGAAATTGAAACAATCGTACAAGCTTAATAGAAATATTGAAAATATCAAATAATATCAAACACAGAAATTTATTATTTATAACGGTATTGTGTAAGAATATTTAAACAATTTATTTAAATATTACAATTGATATCAACATGGTGGAATGAGACGAAACGGGTTAAAACGTAAATTGTTTAAACGGTTTCATAAATTTCCTTTATACATATAAATTTTAATTCCCACCCTAAAATCGAAGAGACTCAAGCTGTAAATAATGAATAATGAAACCTAAATGGATAAGCTGAAAATCGTTGGCGGGAGAAACGTTGATCGACAGTACGATTATTTTCTCTTTTGTTTGCTTCGACTATTAAATGATGCATATATGCAAACGACATTTCAACAAGGAAATCTTATCTGCCTTTTCGTTGAAAAGTACAAGTGCCTTGTACATCGTGAAACGCTCTTCTCACATTGTTTCGATAACAACGAACGCATCTTCAGCTCAAGCAAATGTCGCGAGGCATTCCTTGGGAGGCGATAACTCATCAAAGCCGATCATCAGATCGGAGTAGCATGATGAAAGTTTACGTAGATATTTGCGTATGACACAATCGCAGCATCGGAAGTTTCATTAGACAGGAAAATCAGGAGAAATCGAGACCTTTCTCTCTCTCTCTCTCTCTTTCTCTTCCACCTCGCGACTCTGTCATGCGGAAACGAGCGACAGAGATCCCTCGATAAAGATGGACCGAAAACACTTCCGTTCAGTTTGATTGGATTTTGTCTCTCGACTATCCGAGACTCGTCGAGCAAGTTCGATACAATAGTTCATTGTTGCTGTCTGCACTGGGGCTGACATCACGGAAGATCTCGTAAGAGGAAACGATAAAATGTAACGCTTGCTCACGTTGCACACCTTGGTTGCTCGCTATGTGGAATATCAGCATATTATGCAGAGTCCTCTATAGCAGTCAGTCAATGTCGAGATAAAAATTTGAAACAAAACTTGAAGTGTGGTACACACATCCTGGCAAAAAACGTCTTGTCAGGAGCGTCTATAACGCGCGCTTTAATACAATTCAATAAAAGATAAAGATGACTTCTTTTTGTCTCGTAGCCATTGATGACGACCATCAGTGTTATTATTATTATTACTATTGCTATTTGCGTGCAAACCATCGAAAAAATTTTCAAAAGCTTTGAAAGCAATGTTGTACCGAGAGAAAGGTGTCTGGATAATATAAGAGTTGGAAAAACAAGAAGAGAGAAATCAATAGTAAATTGTACATGTAGATTTGAAGGCAAGTGGATGTACACACGATGTTAATAGTACACGAATGGAATCCGATCTCTCTGGATTACCGTGACCGAGCTATAGGACGACAAGAACTCTGCCTATTAATTTGTAATGTGTAAATTCGTACATCTTGAATGAGATGTCTTGGTCTACTCTCTCAAGGAGTGTACTTTTCTCTCGGTGATAAGAAACAACTGCCAAAATATGAAAAACCTTGTTGTTTTTACCTGAATCGACCTTGCTGTCGGGGAAGACCGCAAAATTGATTTGAACCTGAAAAAGTGTTAAAGTAGAATCTCTTCAAATACTCGTATTGCAGTGTAAAAATTGTGAAAATGGAGGACTCGGCGCTGGTACGAACAGGGTCGCATTATCTCCTGTTGATATTTCCGCGAGGGTGAGGGCGGGGAGAGGGGGTCTTTCTCACATTTTGCGAGCATAAGAACAATGTTTACAAGTAGCCATAAAACTTGGAATGGAATTGACACAAATGGATACCAAGACCAAAACGGGAGGCGATGCACTTTCCAAATATCTACTATATGCATTCCAGGTACTGGTAAACCTAGGGGGTGGGAATACTAGAAATCTTAAGTGTATGTATATACGGCATTTTTCCGACCTATTGACCTATTTCCGAGACCATCAGAGCGGATAAGTTGCAAACTAAGAATGGTTCGGCAGGATAATGGCTTTAAGAAAAGGCAATCGATGCAGTTTAGTGAAGCGTTGACATCCTTTAAAATGTATTCTTCTGAAAATAGCATGTCAGAAACACAATTTTACGGATATAAATTTTACATACAATAACGTAGACATGTATTTGCGCCCGAAGAACTTTTGCCCGCGCATCTTATTAGATAGTAATTTATCGCATCCTGTCCCAATAAATTCATTAGATCTCTTTCTCTCTCTCTTTCTCTCTTCACAATTAGGCCAACTGAAACTTTCGATATTATGATAAATTGCAACATCGACTTTGCTATTTAAAATTTAAACAATAGACCGTGAAGCCCTTTGTAGCTTAGAGTACAATAGGCACCCTCTGATCCAAATCAGGAATGCATTTTAAAGAATTATCATTTTCAACATAGATTCGCGCGTATCGTTTTATCCTCTAGCGGGGAATTGTCTGCACTCTTCTATAAATTATAAGGCCTTTCCTTCATAATCGAAGAAACGTCGACACACTTCGGACGTGCCTATCGATGAACTTACTTGACTGACTATTATATTAGACTCTACATTTTGCGTGATCAGCTTTCATCACAGCAGTCTCTTATTCCACATAACTATAAAATATTTTTTTTACAAGAAATATCTAACAATCAATTTCGTTTCGTGATTTAAATCTTACGATCAACGATATTTACGATGCTATCAAGTTTTTGCAAAAACCTTGTTCTAAAGAGCTACAGTCGTCAGTTATCATCTTTTCTTTTATTGATATTTAATACGTTGAAATAAATACTTCAAAAATCAAGTTTTTAAAAATATAGAAAAAAATAGATGTGCATGTGGTAATTTTGTACAAGTCATCATTTTCGCACTGCACATGTTAAAATATGTGCAACACATGCTCTTTAAATAACACGATAAACACAAAATAAATTGCTACCGTCAATCATTCTCTTTCGTTTTAATGAAATATAAGAATCAATCAAAATCATATATCAACAATATTTTAATTGCATTATAATTGCGTTGCTATCTCATCAATATGCACTGTATTGGACATGCAATAAATAAAGAAAGAATACTAATAACGGATAACTATGGAAATTTGCGAACTATTTTACTCAATTTTATGTATATGCGAGCATATTATTAGATTTATGTGAGCTATATAAATAGAGTCTAATAAGTTTTAAAAGTAATTAATATTTCACATTTATTTGTGTTTAATTAAAGCTAATCTATCGTTTATAAAGTTTAGAGTTTTTTAAAAGTTATTGCAAGAATTTTCTTGCAAGAATATATATAAATATGTTAGAATATCATTGTCACCTGCATATTGACCGATTTTATCTAAATCTTAACTGTTTCACATAAACCTTTGTGATGATGACATGTTATAATGAAAACCAATATTGGGTAATAAAATAATGTCATATTTTTCATAAACTTATACAAAATCCACTTATTATTTCTATATAATTAAAGATCAAATTGAAAAATTTCTAAATTTAATATTTCAATACACAATTTAGAAATAATAATCTTCGTAAATTTTGAGAAAAAGAAAAAAATAATATTTTTATTGCGTTTTGCTCTGATTATGAATTAATGTCAAATAAAGTTTAAATGTGCGAAATTATATATCGACACTCAAATTTATTTATCTTAGATAAACTTATTAATTTATGATATAAAATTTACCCAATCTTGGCAGAAATGCAGTTAATATGAGTTGTGTTAACGTTTCCTCTGGAAATAATTTTGAACGCATCTAAGAGCATCCTAGGCTTTGTGTTAAAAAAAAAAGAGGCAGAAGCACGTCCAGGACCAGCCGAGCTTTCTCTATGGTTAGTCTACACCCACCACATGTTCTCAGTCACAGATACAAATGCAATTTCATTGTTAATCGCACGCTTCCTGATCGAGGAAGACTTGGATCGTTAGTAAGATTAATTACACGCACACATCCACATTTAACGTGAAAAATCTAACGAAGTAATATATCTCTAAGGACACACGGACGACACATAACGCTTTTCTACGTTAAATGTATAAACACTTACTGAATCTTCTTATAAGATTGCCGGTGAATGATTCGGAGGTAGCACTCTCCTCGCATCTTAGGTCACAAACGGTCGGCTCGTTCTTGAAAGATTTTAGATTCGGCACCGAGAGCAAACGGCCCTCTCTCTTTGCTTGTTTGATTTTGGCGATATACCTCAATTTCGGCGGTTTTAGCTCATGCTCAGGCAAAGACAGGTTCATCGGCCTTACCGCCTCGGTTTTCACACCAATATTGTCATTGCTCGTTATCGTTTTCTCAGCCTCCGTAGGGCTTCTAGCCTCTTGGATCTCTCGCTTCCTGTCATCGCTCTGAGGACTCTCGTGTCCCGGAGACTGGCTCTCCGGCGACAACGAGGACTCAGAGTCAACACTCTCGACCGGCGATAGCGAACGACTGGTGCTGGCTGCTTCGTTGATATTGCAGTAAAACGTGGAAGACTTTTGACTGCCAGTATCGCTGCTTATCTGCTGGCATTGGGGTACTTGCATGAGCCCCGATGACGAGCTCTTTCGGAAACATAAATATGTACATTGTAAAACGATATTAAAAATTTACATAAAAAAGTAGAAGTATATTTTTACTAATAGGCAAAATGCAATTTTCGACACAAGTGCTCAAGAAACTTTTTCACACAAGTTTTCTTTATAGTTAAGTGTGATTCCGTGTAATATAATAAGATTTAATTAAATATCTCTCTTTCATAAACTTATAAGTCAAACGGGAAAGAAACATTGTCCTTACACCGTATTATAAGTGTGCACTATAAACAATGCAACGGCTGCATCGTAAAAATAACGCTAAAAAAACGTTTTAAGATAATAAATGCAAACCACACAATAATAATAGAAACACGAAAAACTTAAAATTATTGGCGACATAAGGAATAAGTAAAGCACGTATTAAAAAAAACATACAAGTACCCCATTTTGAGACGACACCGAGGACGGTGTAAAAGTATTTTTGATCTTCAAATCAACCTTGCTCAGTTGTCTCTTGAGACTAAATCCCTTCTTCCAACCTTGGCTTTTTTGACACTCGTCGTCGTTAGGAATGTTACCCGCTTTATTGGATTCGTTTGTGGTTTCCTCTGCGCTCGGTTTCTGTTCGTTACTGTTTCCAGTCTGATTCTCATTGTGAGGACACTGTTGCTGTTGCTGTACTTGTTGCATTGAATCCGCTATCCTTGTAATTACTGGCTCGGATTCCATCACGGATTCTCGCTGGCTCTGATGGATTTAAGATGTTGGGCTTTGCACAATCAATCAGTTCGTAGGTAAAAAAAAATGGTATGTACATTGGACCTAATTCTAAAAACGGATATATCTTATACAAGTCTTTAATGCAATTTTCGCGTTCGTGTTCCGTAAGTGTCCACTAGTGGTGTAGACTAATCCCTTATTATCGTGCTGTCGTACGATCTGCCGTGTCCGTGAAAAAAACGCGTGAAGAAGAAACATGCCTTCTAAGAAGAAGCATAATATCAAATTCAAACTGAAAATTATCGCAAACGTATGGTCACTTGTCACTTCCCAGGCTCATGAAAAAGTTGAATCGAAGAGTGCAGACAGGATAGTAATTAGATCCGGGGTTTTCTTTTTTTTATATATATAAATCTGTCTGCCTATAAGTTAGTTGCCTAAGATGCTCGTAGAGACGTAGGCCTTCGATATCGCTAGTTAATGAAATATCGTAATGTATCATTGTATAAATGAGGGTCATGTCAAACTTATATATCTCGCCTCTTTTTAATTATTCTCAATAAATAAATTTTCGAGACGTACGTAGAGTTGTTTTTAGAATTATTTTAGAATTATTGGCCGGAATTATTTTAGAATGATTGGCTAGAATTATTTCTTCCCGCTATTGAATCGTTATCGAGAATTGAATTCAAATTCTGGATAATGAATGCTCAGAACCAATTGATGAAAGCGTCGTCAATACATATGTCATATGGGTATTCAAAAATATCACATATTGTCATTGCACCTGATATGATTCATAAATGAAAAAAGAATACAGTTAATTGTGCTGACATCTTTATATATGTATGCACCTATGAATTATTAATAGTCTTTCCTGAGGGGGTCTGCAATTTTCTCGATAAGAGAACAATGTGAAATAACAGATATTGACTCTCGGCAACATTACAAATCCCTGGAAAGGAAAATCCCTAATTTATGAAAAATATAATATGAAACCAGCTTTTATACGTAGTCGAATTAACATACACATTTCATATCTGTGCAGTGGTCAAATTACAAATTTTATCTACATATTCATGTAAAACAAACAAGAAGAAAACCAACAAAATTACATATATATATAATTTTGTTATGTATATGTATACTAACATTTATATATACTAAGCATGCGAGTATACAGATGTAAATATTGTTGGAAGGTAACTGGATACTGGCTTCATAAAATAGCTCTGCGAACAGTTGTACCATTTGTCCAATAATAAGTCTCGTTTCATTTGCTTTAAGCATACATGAAAAGTTAGAGATGATCTTAAACAATGTGCTATATAATGTATGCATTACATCAGTAAGATGACAGGACTAGGCTGATAAAAGTAGAACAAGCATATACAAAAATGTTACATGTCTATTATTACATGTCTAGTAATTTAACGGATAGAATTGGATATTGCAAGTTTATACGGTTCAACAAATTTACTTTCATAACTAAGGCGGGAATTAAAGTTAATTTTTTAGCAGTATTTACAAAATTTTGATCCATAAAACGAAATATACAATCATTTAATTTCAAATTCAGTATGACTTGAAAAAACTTATTATTATTACTTATTATTACTACTTATTATTATTTATTTATTAGCAATTAATTTAATTTTACTGTTGGTAATGATTACGTACAGTATTAAGGAGATTATAAAGGGAATCAATAATGTTAGGTGCGTTTTAATTGCATAAAATTTAAAACATGAACTCTTTTTGAATAATGTTAGCATTTGAATTTTTTTAGATTTTTCATTTTTATTAGTTTCTGAGAACATTTATAACAAAATTCAAGATTCTTTTAATGTTATTTTTATATAGCAGTAAAAGCATATTCTTATCACATAATTCTCATGTATCTTTTATCTAGTAAAATATTTGAAGCAAACGTAGAGATGTAACATAAAAGAAACATATCTATTTTATACTGAATTTTCCTTATTCTATTTAAATTTCGATTAAATACACATTTTGATATCGATATATTACTACGATTCTACCGCAATGCAAATTTTAATATTACAAGAAAACCATGTAGTCACATTTTTTCAAATTTTTGGAAGTACTTTTAATATGATATTCTTTATACATATA